>AWOL01S0052954.1:177277-199286 GCA_000715115.1 Nicotiana otophora
CCCCCCCCCCCCCCCCCCACTTTCATATATATCAGTCACACAAAGCCTTTAAATCACGTTTTCATCCCATTTTTAAAAAGATTTCAAATTATTTCTTAATCTTTCATACAAATCAACCCTAAATCTCTCCCTCTTCACACAATTCCATGAGAATTATCTCTAAAATTGTAGCAACAAAGTTTTCTCCATTGACAATCATTAAAAAACTTTGAATTCAATATTTAGATTTTACGAATTTGTGATTTGTTTGGATTGTGTTCTTGCAAACGATTGAGAATATACCTTGGAGTTTATACCTTAATTTTGAGGGAGATTGGTTAAGTTTAGAGTTGTTTTAAGTAAAATTTTAGATTGAAACTCGAACAAAAAAGAACTTTCAGAATTGTATTATGATTGTATGATAATTGTATCAATACTCGGGTTTTATGAATTTGTGATTTGTTTTGAATTGAGTGTTCTTGCAAACAATTGAGAATATACTTAAGAATTTATATATCAATTTAGAGGGAGATTGGGTTGCTCGACAAGGTGGGTTGCTCTGATGGTAAGCACCCTCCACTTCCAACCAAGAGGTTGTGAGTTCGAGTCACCCCAAGAGCAAAGGTGGGTAGTTCTTGGAGGGAAGGATGCCGAGGGTCTATTGGAAACAGCCTCTCTACCCCAGGGTAGGGGTAAGGTCTGCGTACACACTACCCTCCCCAGACCCCACTAGTGGGATTATACTGGGTTGTTGTTGTTGTTGTTGTTGTAGGGAGATTGGTTAATTTTAGAGTTGGTTTTTGGCTAAAACTTTATATCGAAACTCGAAGAGGAAGAAGTTTTTGAATTGTATTACGATTAAATGAATTGTATCATAATTTTACCATATTTTTTCATAATTATATCACAATTGTATGAAAGTTGTATTTGATTTGTATCCGATACATTAATACCTAAAATAATACACGATAATATACTAATACAATTATAATATAATATTGTATCAGAATTTAAGTTTAGAGTTATGATTGAAACTTGAAGAAGATGAAGATCAGAATTATATAAAAATATTCAGAACTGCATCACGATTGTATCATTATTATATTTATATCATAATTATTGCAGAAATTGTATACCAAACGTATGATAATTGTATATTAATTGTATATGGCCATGAGCAATTGTAATTGTGCCCGATTTAACATTTGAATTTTGTACGAGCCATTATCCTATTAATAATAATTTTGCTAGAGTTTAGGGAGTTTTGAATTGTAACTGAATATTTTTGATATCACATGACATTTTATTCTGTGTGTACAAATTTATAACTGCAAAAAAAAGTTTTTTTTGTTATTCTGGAAATCAGTCCCGTGTTATTGGATTTGTTAGATTAGGGATCACTTTCCTAATATTTTAATGATAATATGAACAGTTTTCCTTTATAACATTATATCCATTATCAAATGGTTCCAACCAAAATCATTCAACAATTGAAGCAAAATTACCAGCTTCTTGTTGAAGACGTACAACTATCGAAGAGAGAGAAAAGGAGATCTACTAAAGAAA
Source organism: Nicotiana otophora (assembly GCA_000715115.1). Taxonomy (NCBI): domain Eukaryota; kingdom Viridiplantae; phylum Streptophyta; class Magnoliopsida; order Solanales; family Solanaceae; genus Nicotiana; species Nicotiana otophora. The sequence goes on from AWOL01S0052954.1 coordinate 178,823, forward strand.
TTAGGATGCAAAGAATGAGGAGAAGAGATGAAAAAAAAAGGAAATGATATAATTAAATCCCTTAATTGAAGGCATTAATAATGGAGGGAGAGGATATATACAATTTGTAAGAAAAACTTAAATACTTTTTGATAACTACAAAACTTAGAAAAATTGGGTAAACAAGTATATATATATATATAGGAAAAACCTACTAGTGGAGAATGGCCCGTGTTGAGCCCGGGCTCGAGTCACATTCACCCTATGCATTCCTAATAAACCTAAACCTATACTTCAAGTAAGGCTTGTTTTCCCCAAAAACACCTCAAATTTCGCTTTCCAAATGGAATCAAAACACACACACATATAACGTGAGAGGGGGATATAAAAAGTTAAAAAGTGATAGGGTGATAACCTTATGTTGTAAAATCCTACCCGGTACTCTCTCTCTCTCTCTCTCTCTCTCTCTCGAGATCTGTAAACTTGTATCGCTACTATTTTATCAAATTATGAATTGACATTACCCCATTTTATATACTCTTTTTTATATTTTTTTTATTTTCTCACTCTGTTCATCTCTTCTCTCCAACCTTTTAAAGATATAGATCTTTTCTTAACACCTCTTTCTTTAACCTCACCCTGGCCGCAGTTAAATATATTTTCCCACTTTAACGCCTTTCTGGCAATATTTTGGGCTCATCTTAACTGGTCTCTCCTAGAAATTTATAGGTTAATCCATCAGGGTTATTAAGAAGTTGGAAAGATAACCATATACTTAGAGTGATTTTTTAGTTATTTACAAATTAGCAACTAAGAAATTAAAGATATAAGACATAATATAAAGCTTTAAATAAATCGGGGTAATAAACAGAAATATAATTTATAAAAACAGTAACTTACATGTTTACAGGAGAGAGATTTCCCTTTCGGTAAACCCGAAAGAGTTTACTGGACTTGAAAATAAAAAACTTGCACACTAAAGCATAAATCTTTATTTATTTTACAGGTTTGAGATAGAAAATACTAAAGCATACATAGGAGAATATTTTACAAAGAGAGTTGTGGAGGATGGTTTTTCTGGTGTAGGTGAAGGGAATGGTGAAGGGAAGAGAGTATTTTTCTTCAGATGGTTGTTGTACTTGTTGTATCTTCTGTCTTCATGGAACACTCAATTTATAGGTGTTGAGGACTTCACTTCCGGACTTCATTTTGTTTGAAGAATCTTTCTTTTTTCTTGTTCACGTGAAGCCTTCAGAGTCTGTCTTGCATTATTGTCCTTGATTTACTTTAGAAGATGCCTCTTTATTGCATTATTGTACCTTTGCCAGAGACTTTCTTTTGATTCTTCACTATCTTTGTCTTTTTCTTTGTTTTATTCTTGCTATTATGATGATGGTCTACTTCTACGTGTCAAGATTATGTAAAGCTATTAAATTAAAACTCATTCCTGAATCATTATTTGGGTCTTGAGCATCTTGATAATTTATTCCTAAATCATCATTTGGGTCTTGAGAATCTTGATAATTTAGACTATTATCTTCTCCCGAGCTCTGAGATATTTATGTACTGCGATTTCTGATCATATGTTTGTCTTGCTTCTCCTTGTCTTGAAAGATTTTTTTCTTATGTTTGTTTAACTATATCTTCTATTTTCTCATTTATTTTTCTTATTTGAGATTATTCCTTTCTTTTTCAATGCTTCTCCTTTTACCAATGTTCTAGGTAGTCTTCGTCTTATTTGGCTTGATGAACCTTCATCTTCACTTTTTGGCAAAGTGACAGCGAAAAACGGTTTGATAAGTCTTTACCGGCTACCGTTTGAGCCGGACTAGCTTTATCTCTATCCGATACAGTGGATTTCTGTAATGACTTGACTTGTCGTTTTGAGAATTAGCATTCCGTTCAGTGACTTAAGGTCCAAGCAGCTTCGTAATATGTATTATGACTTGCGTGTGCGGTCGAGTTTGGTTTTCGGAAGATTCGGAATTAAATTGAAAGAACAATTCTTGTTTAAGAAGCTTAAAAGAAAAGAGTTGACCAGAGAGTTGTCTTTTGAGCAAACGACTCCAGAATGGAGTTTTTATAATTTCAATAGTTTTGTATGGTGATTTCGGACTTAGGCGTATGCCCAAGTTTGGATTTGGAAGTGTGTAGGACAATTCTGCGCATTTTGGCAAAAAATTGGAAAAGTTGAAGTTTAAAAATATTTATAAGTTTGGCCGAAGGTTGATTTGTTGATAACGGGGCCAAATTTAGATTCCGAAAATTGGAATAACTCCATTGCGTCATTTATGACTTGTGTGCAAAATTTGAAGTCATTCTGTATTTATTTGATATGTTTCGGCATAAATTATAGAATTTAAAAAATTCATAAACTCATAATTCGATTCGAGACGCGATTCATAATTTCGGCGTTGTTTGACATAGTTTGAGGCCTCGACTAAGTTTGTATTATATTTTGGGACTTGTTGATATATTTGGTTAGGGTTCCGAGGGCCTCAGGTGGATTTTAGAAGGTTAACATATTGGATTTTGGACAATTAGAGCTGCTGGAAATGTGACTGCTAGTGCAATCGAACCATCGACACTGGAAATGACGATTCGATCCTGAATTCGCAACACCAACATTGGGATGAAATGACAGAATACCCCTCCACAAAGCGACGATAATACCCCACTCGAATGTGTAGGGAGAAACATCCTGCACCACCTTTGCAGTACCATTACAACTCCTCGATGTCTAATTGATAACAATCACTCAACATCGTATAAAAATGAGTAGAAAGGAAATTAAGGCATAAGCTTCAATGGAATCAAATCACACGATGAGGAATTAAGAAGGGAAGTGCTCCTAACAGGCATGTAGCCTCTCGAAGATAAGTACATGCATCTCCATACCGATCCTCAAGACTCTACTAGACTTGCTCATGACTCGTGAGACCTAATTGAACTTAGTCCTATGATACCAAGTTGTCACGACCCAAAACCCACTATAGGTCATGATGGCGCCCAACGTCACTGTTAGGCAAGCCAACGATGAACTACTAGCTTAATTATTCATTTTATCATTTTTAAAATCATGAACCTTATTAGATAGAGATATCAAAGCATTAAAAATAGTAGATACATACAATTTAAATGGAATATAAAGTAAATGTGTGTCAATGTAAAACGAACCGTACATAAATTCTAGAATACCCTAAAACCCGGTGTCACAAGTGCACGAGTATCTATTAGCAAGTACAATAATAATACATCGTCTGTCTAGAATACAAGATAGACAGGATAAAGTAAATAATTAAGATGTAGACTATGTGTGATGTGAATCGTTGCGTAGAAAGCAACTCACCATAAAGTCCCCTCGGCAGTTGCGGCTATGTGCCCAATTGATCACCAAATGAACCTCCTCAAATGGAATGCGTAATGGTCAATACTAAATCAACGGTCACATCTCAAGTTAGGAAAGTCATGAGTACGCAAACTCATTATCAAGTATTTTGCATGATTCTGCCGATGCGAGTGGCCCGATCCCATAAGAGTGTTTCATAGGACTGTCGAGGCGAACGACCCGATCCCATAAGAGTGTGATACATAATTCTGCCGAGGCGAACGACCCGATCCCATAAGAATATGATACGTGATACTACCGAGGCAAACTGCTGGATCCCATAAGAGTGTGTTACAATATCCTGCCGAGGCAAACGACCCGATCCCATAAGAGTGTGTTACATAGTCCTGCCGAGGCAAACGACCCAATCCCATAAGAGTGTGTTTCATAGTCCTGTTGAGGCGAATGGCCCGATCCCATAAGAGTGTATTACAATAATCCTGCCGAGGGGAAAGGCCTGATCACATTAAAATAAGAAGCTTTAACGGGTCCTTGATCCCACTCACGAATATACGTGTGAGTTATGAAATTTAAGGAAACTTTTCGATGAATACAAACAACGCGGGAGAAGTCTGTAAGAGAAGTACAATTTCTACGACTAATCAAGTAGCTCGTCAAATATCTAAAATAGCGAGTCTATTACTCTACGCGAGTCTAGTCTCAGGTCATAATGCGAATTTAAGTAATTAAACAGGCAATAATAATATAATATTACAATTAAAGCATGACATTAATCTAAGTCTACACGGACATAATCAGGAATTCTAGCGTACGCACGGACACTCATCACCTCATACGTTCGTAGCTCCCACAATATGTAGCACATAATAAATATAACACCTACGGGGTAAATTCTCCCTTACGAGATTAGACAAGAGTCTTACCTCGCTTCGAAGTTCCAAAACCGGCTCCAACGCCTCTCTAGCACCTCAAACCAATGCCCATCGATCCAAAACTAGTCAAACAATCATGAATACCAATAAAAATATACTCCAACACTCATAATTAATTAATTTATAACCATTCCCAACTCCGCTCGAAAAATCAACAAAGTCAACCCTTGGGCCTATGTGCCCGGATTCTGAAATTTTTTGAAGATAAACATTACTCATAGCGCCACGAACTCAAATATATAATTTATTACTAATTCCATGCCCAATTCCGTGGTCAAAAGTCAAAATTATTAATTCTAGGGCTCCTACCAAGAACCCCACATTTTTCACTTATATTCTTGAATTTACAAGCCCAAATTCGTATATTTAGCTCATAATGTATAGAAATCACTTACCCCATAATACATGATGCAAAAATAGCACTCCATAATCGCTCCAAAGTCGGCTCCCATGGAAGAAATAAAGTGAAAATGAGCCAAACCCCCGATTTTAAAAGAACATTGCCCAGTCCAACCTTCTTCGCGAACGCGGCAAGTCCCTTGCGTTCGCGAAGCACTACCAGCTCCAGCTCCAAAAATGTTCTTTGCGAACATAAACCAAATCTAGCGAACGCGATGCTTTACCAGGAGAACCTTCACGAACGCGTTGTACCTTCCGCAAACGCGAAGGCAAAAATCTCCCAGGCCCAGTTTCTCCTTCACGAACGCGATGCCCCAATCACAAACGTGTTGCTTTACTCCCCAAACCTTCACGAATGCATGATCACAGTCGCGAATGCAAAGCACAAAAATCTAGCAGCCAAAAATCTCTCTTTGCGAACGCGATAACACCTGCGTGTTCGCGATGAACAACACCAGAACCAGAAACAGCAGCAGCAAAACATGGAGCAATGATCCGAAACCACCCCAGAACTCACCCGAGGCCCTCGGGACCCCGTCCAATCTCGCCAAAAGTCCCAATACCTTAACCAAACTTATCCAAAGGCTCGAAACGCCACAAGTAACATCAAAATTATGAATCGACGATCAAAATCTTTCTTTTAATTTTCAAATATTGAAACTTCGATGAACGCATCCGAATCATACTCAAACATTTCGGAATGACGCCAAACTTTACGCACAAGTCATAAATCATGATATGAACCTATTACAAGGATCGGAACTCCAAACGGACATTGATAAGACCAAACTCCACTTCAAACCAAATATAGAAATTTCTAAAACCTTCAAAATGCCAACTTTCCACAATAAACGCCAAAACTATTGAAACCTTTAGATCCCGATTCCAAGGTTGTTTATTCAAAAGTCAAACCTTGGTCAACTCTTCAACTTAAAGCTTCCGAACTGAGAAGTTTTCATCTGAATAAACTCTGAACTTCCTAAAATTTAATTCTGACCTCGCGTACAAGTCATAAATCATGAAGTGAATCTACTCAAGGCCTCAAACTGTCGAACGTCACACTAGATCTTAAAATGACCGGTCGGATCGTTACATCAAGAGGTTGGACACTTATGGTATGTACTATAGATATGTGATTGCGGGCTTTTCAGAGGCTATCTACCTACTTCGGAAGGATCAAAATTGATTTGGAGGCTACTAGTAGGTCTAATAAGGATATGCGTTCTATATTGAGTCAGTTATCTACTCAGTACAATTATTGTGGAGTGGTATGTTATCGGTTAGGGTGGATCGTATTCATGTTCTGATATGTCTCTTGTGTTACTCTTTTAAGCTGCGATGGGTTGTGATCTGTTGGTTATCTACACACCGATGCAGTTATGTTTGACCTTTGTAGCAAAATTCGAGTGAGACTGCTCTTGGGGTATTGAATGGTTGATTGTGCTTTGGTTATGGTCTTCCTGTTTCTTGTATATAGTGATATCCATATCTCTATAGTTATGGTCACACGCTTCATGTGTTTGATGCTGATATGCTTATGGTTGTTGATTATGAGTATCATGGCTCGACGTATTCCAGGTGGACCGATGTTGGATTGGGTTATGCGTCGCAGCAGAATTATTCTAGGATATGATGCATTGTGCTTATTTTGTGTGTTATGTTTCACATTATGCGGTATATTTATAGCATTGCTCTTCGTGGTGGTATTTGTTGAGTTGGCGGGATGGTTTCTTCATTTCCATTCTCTTTCCATCATTGGGTATATTTGAGTTATTGTTCATTGGTGCATGAATTGCATGGTATGTGGCTCTAAGTAGGATTTGTGTGACAGATCGGTCGAATAGCTTGTACTGGATGAGGTGAGGTCATTGGGCTTGAAATGCATGCCATTGGATTTGATTAAGGTATGTTTGTAAGAATTGTATCACTAGTCGGCTAAGATTTTGGCTATGGTTCTTATCAGGCAAGAGAGCTCCATGACTTGTTAATCTGATGGGTGATTATGAGTTTCTGTATATTTCTTTCATCATTAGCAATGTACGAAGGTTCAGAACAAGGTTTTAGTTGATATGAGGTTTGTTACTGTCACGACCCCGAATTCCCACCTTAGGATGTCGTGATGGCACCTAGTCTCTAAGACTAGGTAAGCCTAACACATGCTGATTTAATAACAGAATTGAATTATTTAATCATTTATCATAAGCCATTAAATGACATACATAGCTGCAAGCGACCAATAGTTATACATTTCCCAAAACTGGTAGTACGACATCATAAGCACTACTAAAACATACTAGAATGTCTAAACACAATACTGTTTTGAATTATAATTTAATAGTAGCATAATGAAGTAAGATGGTGACTCTGAGGCCTGTGAATGTCAAGCAGGTATATCTTGAAGTCTCCCTCCGCGTAGACGCGACTTCAACAACACAATCAGAATAGCTGGATCTGCATAAAAATGTGTTGAAACATAGCATGAGTACACCACAATGATACCCAGTATGTATCAAGCCTAACCTCGGTAGAGTAGTGACGAGGCCAGATCAAGACACCTACTAGACATAGAAACATGTTCAAGATATACATAAGCTAACAATAGAAAGAACATCAATGTAAGAACAATGGCGGAATAATTATTGATTCACAACCAACAATGAAGTAATAGAAACATAAATGGCAGCAAGTAGAAAACGATTAATAAAGAAACAACATAATCAAAACACCGATAAGATGTAAATGAACTCAAATAAGGAAAAACATGTGACAACTCAAATAATCAAATCGCTCCCAACGCATGGACTTACAACAAAAATTACCTCGAGGCACACACCTCATAAACCTCAATGCATGGACCACAACTGTCAAATTTTACACATATGACACCTCCTACCCACAATAACAATCACCTTCGCACGGCAAAGCCAACGTGCTACCATATACTTTACAACCGTGATAAATATTAATTTAGATGAATGAAAGATATGTTTAAACACCATAAAACATGATAACAATCATGAATAAAGTAAGGTGTCAAATGAAATAATGAATTTATTTCAGAAATCAAGTAAAGTAAAATAATATACAATTTGTACCAAACAGAGTATAAGATGTGTTAAGTTTAGAAATCAATAAAATTGAGTAAAAGTATCATTTTTAAACACAATAAAACATAAGTTAAATTAACGAATTAAATATAGAATTTAGTAAGGAAAAGCATGATAAAAATTTTAAGTAAGGTAAACATCTAATAAGGCGATGAGTATAATTTGAGAACCCAATTATAGTGAAAGTGCGATAACCATTTAGAATAATAAGGCCCCGAGTGAGATAACAAGTTCTATCTTAAGAGGCATATAGAATAAAGCATATTAATAATTCTTTTATTTAAACCATTATGTTACCAACAACTCAATAGAATATAATATAGTGAGTCAACTGTAATGACCCGACCGGTCGTTTTGAGCATTTGCACTTTTCTTGGTAGTTTACAGGCGTGAGTAGCTCTGTATAATATATTTTGACTTGTGTAAATCGCCGGTTTTGGTTTTCAAGTTATTCGGGACTGATTTGAAAGAATGATTCTCAACTATGGAGCTTTAAATGTGAAAGAGTTGACCAAGTTTTACTTTTTAGCATTTGACCTCAGATTGGAATTTTGATGGTTACATTAGCTCCGTTGGGTGATTTTGGACTTAGGAGTGTGTCCGGATTGTGATTTGGAGGTCTGTGGTTGAATTTGGCTCGAAATGACGAAAGTTGAAATTTTGGAAAGTTTGAGCAGGGGTGGGCTTTTTGATATCGGGGTCGAATTCCGACTTCGGAAGTTGGAGCAGGTCTGTAATGTCGAATGTGACTTATGTGCAAAATTTGAGGTCAATCGGACGTGATTTGATATGTTTCGGCATCGGTTGTGGAAGTTTGAAGTTTTAAAGTTCATAGATTTCGATTTGAGGTGTGATTCATCGTTTTGATATTGTTATGTGTGTTTTGAGGCCTCAAGTAGGTCTATATTGTGTTATGCAACTTGTTAGTATGTTCAGACAGGGTCCCGAGGGGCTCGGGTGAGTTTCGGACGAGGTTCGGAGCATTTTGGAAGTTTTGGCTAAGGCTGGAATTTTTCTTGTTCTGGTGTGACCACACCTACGGTGTGTTGGGCGTAGGTGCGGAGCCGCACAAACGGCAGTGTCATAGCAGAGGCGTGAAGGGCGCTGGGTGTGAGGACCGCAGATGCAGGTGCTTGAACGCACCTACGCAATCGCAGATGCGACCATGGCCATTGCAGAAGCGGCCTGGCTCGCAAATGCGTGTATTTGTTTCCGCAAAAGCGGTGGTCGCAGATGCGACGAATTGTCCGCAAATTCGGAATCGCTGGGCAGAAGCTATATTATCAAGGGTTTTGGTTCTTTCTTCATTTTGGGAGCTATGGAGCTCGGATTAAGGTGATTCTTGAAGCAATTTTCACCATATGAATTGGGGTAAGTGTTCTCTACTCGGTTTTGGTTATATTTCATTAATCTATCTTCGTTTTGGTAATTGGATTGTAAATTTTAAAGAGGAAATTGGGGGTTTTGGCCTAAAGTTTCACAATATGATTTTTTGAGTTTTGAACATCGAATTGGAGTCGGATTTGAGTGAAACTAGTATGGTTGGACTCGTAATTGAATGGGTTGTCGGATTTTGTGAGTTTTGTTGGGTTACAGGGCGCGGGCCCGAGTGTGATTTTTGGTCGATTTTGGGTTTTATTAAGGATTCGATCTTTATCATTTGGAATTATTTCCTTGGGCTTTATTTGACGTATTTGAGTTGATTTTGGCTATTTTTGAGTCATTCTGAGGTCGCTACGCGCGTGATGGCATTTTGGAGCATCACTTGGCTCGCTCAGCATTGGTATTGGCTCGTTCAAGGTAAGTAACTCTTCTAAACTTAGTGTTGAGGGTATGAAACCCTGTAATACGTGTTATGTGATTGATGTTGAGGTGATGCACATGCTGGGTGACAGGCGTGTGGGCGTGCTCCATCTAAATTGGGACTCTGTTGCTTCTATGGCACTGTATAGTGGTTATACTTTGTTGATATCCGTGTTTCAACCATGTGATAAAGTAGTTAAGCTGTCAATCATGCTAGATATCATGTTTAGGCATTATGCCGACACTGTTTGGACCCATAGTGGTCGTTTCTTACTGTCATCTCACTGATTTCATTGATATTTCGTACTCAATCATATAGTAATATCATTTACCTAGTCATCTGAAACCGTCCATGTTGCCTAAGAATTTTATGACCTTCCCTTCAAAACTGAACTGTGATCTCGCTCATGTAAATCTCAATCCCACACAACACACCGAATATACCATGGCATCATAAGAAAACAAATACGAGAACTTCATAGTCCACTCCGAGTCACAAGCAACTACATACTCAATTAGCCAAGGACCTTCCATTAGATTTCATCTAGGGGAAAATCACTATCAACCACATGCTACTCACGCCAGTAGGAAATATACTCCTTGAACCGTGGTAGAAATCATTGAGAACCCTTCGAAGTCCATTTACACAAAATCAAGCCATCAGAACTAAATCTCTCTAACTCAACCAAGCCACGCAAGTCGCCAAAACCCAAGAGCATTGCCACGAGACACCTGTAGAGACTAGCCATATCATAAGTACCCAAAGAACTGATTATATCCATTACTGTGCTGATCCAACCTACTACTAAGTTGTCCTAACTCCCCGAGTTCTTTCCGAATTACCTTCAAATTGATAGTTCTCCTCGCCATAATACCACGATCCTCAACCAAAACTCACCACACAAGAGATCCTAGTATAAAACCACAACGTCCTAAGGCCCATAAGCCGCTGACTTCCCTCTTAAGCACCCCAAAGAACCACAACCGAGACACCCACTCTAAAGAGACCTTACGTGAACCTAAAAACGTTTCCTTCACCTTATTGATACTGAAATGCATAGTCCATAATGATATAAAAATGCCACAAGTCTCGACACCGTCCAATGTTACTCTCAGTTTCTAGCCATATACAAATCTTGAAAATTCCAAATCGCTACATTTAAATCTTGAATCCATTAGAAACATTCTCGAGAGTCATCCACTCTTCTCAAATATCAATTAAACCGACCAAACAGGCCGAACGACCTGTGCCCCATTAGCACACCAATACCCAAGGGAGTAACCCACACTCCTAAGCAACCGAGAAATTCCTACTCCATGCACACTACATCCTTTACGACTAACCATTCAATCATTACATTATTCCTATATACCCATAGAGTGCAATACAACCCGTATCCAGAAATCCCCTTACTCGAGTCATCCTCAATCTCAACCCTTGCAGTCATAACTGATTCACCAGTATACCTCAAATCGAAACCAATATAACACATAATTGTGCAATCAACTCGTGATAGCAGACTCCCCCACTTGGCTCAAAGCCATAGAACAAAAAACACAATGCCCATACTCTATTACTGCCATAATACCGCGGTGAGATTCAACTAAATCCTTCATCAGCTCATGCAACACAAACCATCTAGTACCTCAAATCATCTACAATCTTGCATTCATCCTCGTGATGGTTAAGCCAACTTCCAAAAGCGATCCAAACTCAAATTTCAACATATATCATTCACTGGTAAGGGAGAACTCTCTACAAATCATCATAGGGATCACACAACCTCAGGATACCTCGCAGGAGAAAACCCACCTGATTTGCCTCAAACTGACATCTCCCTATACCCTTCCATAGCCACGACTACTACGCAATCACTTTATATTCTCGATTCTAAACTCATGAACAAGACATGAGAATATACTTTACTCCACAACTAAACAACATGAGAGAACCCTCAATACACCCATAACTCGAGACCATAAGCCTAATCAAGACAGAAATCAAACACCCAATAGTCCTTGCTATATCTCAAGTAAACTCTTCTCGTCATATTCGAACAATCTGAACATATCTCATAGTCACATCATACTCACCACATAGTCCTCCAATCATAAATTCCACTGATATGGATACCAACAGACCTATAAGTCTCAAAATCACGTTCTCATACAATCAAAATCTTCGTGCTCAAGCTACAGTCAAAACTCGGCCTCAAGTCCTCTAGACTGGACCATTATCATCACGCCAAAATCACATCTCGCACCTCAACCGTGGAATCACAAGCCGTCATTGCACAACTGATACCGAGCGCTCATGTGCGCATATGAATTCGTGGAAGGAGTTCAAATGGTTACGCTTCCAGTTGAATCATTGCCAGATGATAAGGAAAGAAAGATGGGAAGTATATCCTAAATGTCCTGTAGCCTCTCGAAGATAGGTGTGGACGTCATCATACCGATCCGCAAGACTCTACTAGACACTTGCTCATGACTTGTAGAACCTATGAACCTAGAGCTCTAATACCAACTTGTCACGACCCAAAATCCAACTAGTCGTGATGGCAGCTAACCCAACCCGCTAGGTAAGACAATTAACAACTATCCAGTTCCAATGATATTAACAAGACAATTAGACGAAAGTAATTTACTGAATCTTATACATTTTCCAAGGACTGGTAGTACAAATCATGGGCTTCTAAGAATAGAGTTTACAAAGCTAAAATGAAGTAAATACATCATCTGTTTGAAAAATACATTAATAGAGTTTTATAGATCTAAGGCTACCATGAACAAACGGCAGCTATAACCAGGACGTATGTACATCTTCAAATCCAGCTCCTATCGAACAAATCAACATCCACAGCCAACATCTGCACGTAAGGTGCAGAAGTCTAGTATGAGTACAATCGACCCCATGGACTCAATAAGTAACAAACTTAGCCTTAGGTTGAAAGAAGTAACGAGCTAACACAAAGGTCGGGGTCCAACGCCAATACTCCATAACAGTTCATAACAGCATAGTCCAAGTAATAGAAAAGGTATATAAAAAATAAAATGCTCAGTGCGTTCAAAGTTCCAGAAAAATAGGCATTTCTTTTCAAGTATCTCAGTGAAAACCCAAATCTTATTTCGAAAATGCCAAAATACGAGTAAGTTTGAAAACTGTAATTTTTCCCAAAAATCCTTTCAATAATAAGTAAGATATTTCATTTTCAGATAGCATGAGGAAAGTACGTCTCTATGCCTACATGTCAAGATACAGGTAAAATCATAAATGTCACAAAAACTGGGTAGCAGAAGGAAATGCATCTCTATGCATGTATCTCAAGTACGCATGACAAATGCAATGCATCACGATGATGAGCTCATGTACTTACACTCCCAGAGTACGCAATCTCACTGTCTCACATTCTCTCTCACTATGCTTAATGCTCAGCACACTCAATCACTCAGCGATGTACAATACCTGCTGCAGCGTGCAACCCGATCCAAAAAAATGTAATCAATATATCACTGCTGCGTACAGCCAGATCCCATAAAATATAATCAATATAACATGCTGTGGCGTGCAACCCGATCCCAAAATATCACTCTCACTCCGGCCCTCGGCCTCACTCAATCATCAATCTCTCCAGTCTCACTCACGGGCTCACAATGTCATAAAACTAGCTCGACAACAATAATATGATGTATCAATAAATAATAATTGAGACTGAGATATGGTATGAATGCATGGATTTGATATGGCTTGATGAGAGTATATATTTTAGAAGGGGCAATGTGTTTTGATTTATGGATACTTCACTAGTACTGCGACACTCTCCTAATTGATCCACTGCTGATGTTCAAAGTTTGCTAGGTGGCATGAAAGAATTTTAGAAGAATTTCTCGTGGGATGATCGTTTTGAGAGATGTGTTAGACATTTGGGCGGTAGAGTTGGAATCAGAAATGGTGATTTGTTTATTTTATGGATTTAGAAACTGGGAGTTTTCAGGAGCAAATTGTTTCGTGGTTGTGGGCTGTGAAGTTGTGGCCAGAGCTAGCCAGATGATAGTAAGTGTTATGATTCAATCATTGTAGACCTTTGGAGGGTTATTTATCTAATTGTGGGTGCCCGGAGTTGATTTGGGGGTCCATTAGTAGGATGTGTATTCTACACCGAGCCAAATTTGGTCGGCTCCATACTGCTATTGTTGAGGGATGCGCCATTCGATTGTTGTTGAGCTTATTCGTGTTCTAGAAGGATTTGTAAGTTACTCTTCTATGCTTTGAGGAGTTATGATTCGTTGGCTATAAGCACACCTAGTGCGGTTCTATTTGGGCTTTATGGCAGAATTTGAGTGAGATGAGTAATTGGGTATTGCATGATTGATGGCGTATGTGTTATGTTCTTTCGGGTTTTGTGTGGCATTGTGTCATCTGCTTCTCCATGGTTGTGTTAATGCACTTTGAGTACTTGATGTCGGATTGCGCGTGGTTATTGATTTTGAGCATGGTGGCTGAGGTATTTCATATGGATCAGTATTTGGATGGGGTCACGCATTGCAACAGAGTTATGTTCAGATATGATCCATTGTGTTAGATTCATGTATTTTGGTTCTACGGTGTGTGATAATCTTAGCATTGCGTTGTGGTGGTACTTGTTGAGCTTGCGGGACAGTTCTCTCACCTGAGTCATTTTTCCATGATTGAGTACATTTGGAATGTTACTTATTGGTGCACGGATTGCACGAGTTGCAACTTTAGATTGTATAGGTATGTCATGTCACTAGAGTGGTCGTGTTGGATGAGATGCAGTCGTTGGACCTAGAATGGATACTATCGGAATAGATTACAGCATGGTTGGAAGGATGATATCGAAAGTCAGCACGAATTGCTATAGTTCTTGTCGAAGGAGCGGGAGCTCCATGACTGGTGGATCTGATGAATGGTTACGAGTTTCTACGTGTTTCTTTCATCATCGGTAGTGTACAAAGGTTTTAGAATGGAGTCTTATTTGATATGAGGTTTATTACCGGCGTTGGGTTATTTTGAGCAGCTACTGTGATTAGAAATCATTGCTACGAGTATGTATGTTATGAGATATATCATGCGATTATATCTTGGGTTATGGTTACGGCTTGGTACAACTTGTTCAGACTTATACAGTGTGTAGGTTGCGAGATTCAGATCTTATAAGAAATTTCGGATGTTGGAAATTGGATTCTAAGATTTGTGGGCTAGGTTGAATTGAGAAATTTCAGTTATATTGTGTTATCAGACCTGTATGGGATAGGGTGACGTGGGATCACCCCTGGGTATGTGCATGGTAAGGTTATACGGTGGTTGATGGCTTTGAAAACAACTCTGGACACATTCGAGGACGAACGCATATTTAAGTGGGGGAGGATGTAACGACCCGACCGGTCGTTTTGAGCATTTGCACTTCGCTTGGTAGTTTACGGGTATGAGTAGCTCCGTATGATGTATTTTGACTTGTGTGAATCGTCTGTTTTGGTTTTCAGGTTATTTGGGACTGATTTGGAAGAATGATTCTCAACTAGGGAGCTTTAAATTTGAAAGAGTTGACCAAGTTTGACTTTTTAGCAGTTGACCTCGGATTGGAATTTTGATGGTTCCGTTAGCTCTGTTGGGTGATTGTAGACTTAAGAGCGCGTCCAGATTGTGATTTGGAGGTCTGTGGTTGAATTTGGCTCGAAATGGCGAAAGTTGAAATTTTGGAAAGTTTGACCGGGAGTGGGCTTTTTTATATCGGGGTTGGATTCCGATTTCGGAAGTTGGAACAGGTCCCTAATGCCGAATGTGACTTGTGTGCAAAATTTGAGGTCAATAGGATGTGATTTGATAGGTTTCGGCATCAGTTGTGGATGTTTGCAGTTTCAAAGTTCATAGATTTCGATTTGAGGTGTGATTCGTTATTTTGATGTTGTTATGTGTGTTTTCCGGCCTCGAGTAGGTCCGTATTGTGTTATGGAACTTTTTGGTATGTTCGGACGGGGTCCCGAGGGGCTCGGGTGAGTTTCGGACGAGGTTCAGAACATTTTGGAAGTTTTGGCTAAGGCTAGAATTTTTCTGGTTCTAGTGTGACCGCACCTGCGGTTTGTTAGGCGCAGGTGCGGAGCCGCAAAAGAGGCAGTGTCATTTTCGGTAAAATATTTGGGTTTTCACTGAGATACTTGAAAATAAATGCCTATTTTTTCTCGAGCTGTGAACGAAATGAGCATTTTATTTCTGAGATACATTTTCTATTACTTCTACTATGTTGTTATGAACTGTTGTGGAATATTGGTGTTGGACCAGATTTGTGTTAGCTCGTCACTATTTTCAACCTAAGGTTAGGTTTGTTATTTATTGAGTACACGTGGTCGGTTGTACTCATACTACACTTCTGCACCTTGCGTGCAGATGTTGGCTGTTGATGTTGTTGTGTTCGATGGGAGCTGGATTTGAAGATGTACTTGCGTCCCGGTTGTAGCTGCCTCTTGTTCATGGTAGCCTTAGATCTATAAAACTCTATTAATGTATTTTTCAAACATATGATGTATTTACTTCATTTCAGCTTTGTAAACTCTATTCTTAGAAGCTCATGATTTGTACTACCAGTCCTTGGGAAATGTATAAGATTCAGTAAATTACTTTCGTATAACTATTTTACTAATATCATTGGAATTGGATAGTTGTTAATTGGCTTACCTAGCGAGTTGGGTTAGGTACCATTACTACTAGCTGGATTTTGGGTCGTGACATCAACACAATTAAATTCACATTGACAATTAATTCACCAAGTTACAATGGAGGCACAAATTGGCATGTTAAAGCAACACAACAAATCACATAGGATGCATGACTCACACAAGAAACCACAATCGTTCAAATACCAAGATAACAACGAATAACCAAACACAATCAAAATGCGGATTATTGATTGAAGGAAGAACGATGACCGTTCAAATCAACAAGTTGTTCCAACATGGAATGTACAATGAAAATCACAACCGAGGTACTGCCTCATATTCACATTTCAATATTTCAATCACAATATTTCCTTATATCACCACGTGAGCCTTACATTTAGTTTTAAAAATTATTTTTTCCGAAATAGCTACACGCGTTTTAGCCCACCTTATCTCACTGCGTGGCTTCAAGTAGTTTCCCTACTAGCAACACGCATATCAAGCTCACCTTATCTAACCGCATGCGTATCAATCCCTAGCCTTATACCACCGCATGTGTATCAGTATCACAACACAATCACAACTCGCACCACAAGTGCCCATATGCCACAACTTGCCACAAAGTCAACAACACTAATATTTCTACAACAAATATCCCATGTCTCAATCACAATGTGTACAAGAATTTCAACAATAACAAAATGAAAGAGAATTCTCAACAAGGAAAGGTATCTCAACAATTAACAACTTCGCCTCAATGTGATAACGACTATTACAACTTCAACACATATAACTCAACAAGATTAGTTTTCACGAAATAACAACTTCAATTAAAAGTGATTCAACAATTAAGAGGTAACAAGACAATAAGGAAGGCAAGAAATTCAATTAAAGCATATAAGAACAAAATAACAAGTAAGCGGTAGAACAAGTGCTAACAACGTCAAATAAAGCATGTAAGACTTAACAATGAGAGATATTACATATTATGACAATTCAATTAAAGGCATGAAAAGAGTCTAGATAATCTAAACTGGTCAAATATCACATATAGCCCATGTACCTACTCGTCACCTTACGTAAATGACTTTCACATAACACAAATAGCACAATCAACCCAAATCCTAAGAGGTAGTTTTCCCCACACAAAGTTAGGTAAGATACTTAGCCAACTCAACCCTTCAAAATAGCTTTTCCCCTAACATTTGCCTCCACACGGCTAAAATCTAACAAAACATGACTTAATAACATCAAATAATGCAAGAAAAATCAATTACAATAAATAAAGCTATGATCTTTATATTGTTTCCAAAAATGTCCACAAAAGTCAATGTTGGGCCCGCCTTGGATTCCAAATCCAAGCTTACCCGCGCGAAGCCCGAACCAATACAAGCTCACACGAATGGAAAATGACTCTCTATGATGTCTTGGTCGCAGAAGCGACCTCATATAAGCGACATTGCAGAAGCGAGAAAATCATCGCAGAAGCGACTGGAAAGGGAGCTCGCAGAAGCTGGCATGAGCTCGCAGAAGTGAACATTTCTGTGCACCTGCGTGATCGTAGAAGCACAAATAGGAACACAGAAGTGGCTGGCTTTGCAGATGCGCAAGTCTGCATCGCATATGCGATTGCACAGAAGCGGGAATGAGTCCGTATATGCGATGGGGGCTGCTGGCTAGTGCATTCGCAGAAGCGAGGTTTGCCTCGCAAAATCGAGCTCGCAAAAGCGCAAAACCTGTCCGCAGAAGCGGAAACTGGGAAGAAACATAAGGATTGAACTTGGTCAGTTTTCCATTTTTGGTTTGGATTTTTGGAGCTCGGTTCTTGGGCAATTTTGAGGATTTCTTCATGACTTCGACTTGGGTAAGTGTTCTATATCCGAAAGTGGTTATATTTCATAAATTCATGGTGATATTCATCGTTTAATTCGAGTTTTAATGTAATAAATTGAGATTGTTGTAAAACTCTTCAAAAACGAAAATTCATGATTTGGAGGTCGATTTGTTATCGGCTAGTGATAAAATTGGTATGGTTGAACTCGTATTAGAATGGGTGTTCGAATATCGTAAATTTTTGTCGGGTTCCGAGATATGGGCCACAGGGTTGACTTTTAGAATAAAAATTGAAAATCGACGTATTATTACTCGAAATGGTTTTCTATGAATTGTATTTATTTTATAAAAATATTTTAACTAGATTGGAGCCGTCCGAAGGTCGTTTCGCGCAAGAAGGCTATTTTGGAATATCGGCCTAACTTCGTTAAGGTAAGTATCTTATCTAACTTTGTGTGGGGAAAGACAGCCCTTAGGATTTGAGATGATTGTGTCATTCGTGTTATGTGAAGGTCGTGTACGCGAGGTGATGAGTGGGTATACGACCTATATGTGGTATTTGATCGGTTTGGACTGTTCGGCTTCCTTCATGCAATTAATTGTAGTTATTGTTTCATGACTATATCTTTTGTTGTTAGAGTTATTTGCACGTTATTTACTTGAACTTGTTAGCACATGTTCCATCTTTGTTGTCAAGTTCACCCGTTTATGTCAATTGTTGATTGTAATCACTTGTTGAATTCATGCTTTACCTGCTACATGCCTTAATTGTTAATTGATGCTCATAAATTGTGCCTTGGCTTATGGATTGTCATTTCCTTGCTATTTGATTTCGTGAGCTACCGTGTAGCCTTTTTCATTAGTTGTGACTTCTTTATATAGCCTCATTATTTCTTTTGATTTTGTGGTATACCGTAGTTAGTTATTGTAACAACCTGACTTGTCGTTTTAAGAATTAGCATCCCGTTCAGCGGATTAAGATCTCGAGCAGCTTTGTAATACATATTATAACATACGTGTGCGGTCGAGTTTGGTTTTCGGAAGATTCAGAATTAAATTGAAAGAGCAATTCTTATTTGTGAAGCTTAAATGAAAAGAGTTGACCGTAAATTTGACTTTATCAATATCGGACTTGGATTGAGATTCCAAGAGTTGGAATAACTCCGTTATATCATTTGGGACTTACCTGCAAAATTTGAGGTGATTCCACATTGATTTGACACGTTTCGGCACGAGTTATAGAATTAAAAATTTCATAAACTCATAAGTCCGGTGCGATCTGTAGTTTGCATTGTTTGACGTGATTTGAGACCTCGAGTAGGTCCGCGTTATGTTATGAGAATTGTTGGTATATTTGAACGGGGTCCCAAGTGGCTCGGGTGTGTTTTGGGGGTGAGTTTGGAACGAGTTTGGGCATTTCGGCACTTTGATGATGTCCTGAAGCAGTTGAAGTGCGGAGGGCACATTTTTGGAGTGCGAATGTGTGGCCGCAAAGTCCCATAGTGCGAAGGCAGTGGAAAATATGCGGACCACAGAAATCCTCCCGAGGCCACAGAAAGGGGAATCTGCAGGTTTGCTAGTCTGACTTCGGAAGCTTATATCTTTTAATCTACAAGGAATTTGGAGATGATCCAAACACGAAAGTTGTAGCCCTTTGAGTCTAGTTTTCATAAAGTTAACCATTTATCATTTGGACATTTGTACCGAAAGTCATGGTCAATTTTACTGAAGCCTAGTAGTGCAGTCAATGCTGAAGTGCGACCGCACAATTTGGATTGCGGCCGCGAAACTTGGAATGTGTGGACCACACAAAAATATGCGGTCAGCACATTGGGAGATCATATTGGTACCATATAAACGAGGGTTTCATCTCATTTTTCATTTTTGAACTTTGGGAGCTCGGTTTGTGGCGATATTTCATGGAATTTTCAAGAAATTCATCGGGGTAAGTGATTCTAACTCGGATTTGGTTAATATACATGAATATATCATTGTTTTCATCATTTAACTAGTATTTTGAGATGAAAATTTGGGAAAAATTGTAGAAATTTCATAAAATGATTTTTTGGGATTTGAATGTCGATTCAGAGTCGGATTTGAGTGAAACTAGTATCGTTGGACTCGTATCGGAATGAGTGTTCGGATTTCGTGA
The DNA here is from genome assembly GCA_000715115.1 of Nicotiana otophora. NCBI lineage: Eukaryota > Viridiplantae > Streptophyta > Magnoliopsida > Solanales > Solanaceae > Nicotiana > Nicotiana otophora. Next base: position 199,052 of record AWOL01S0052954.1, read on the forward strand.
AAATTTTATCGGGTTCCAAGAGGTGGTCCCAACGTTGACTTTTTCGAAAATGACTTAAATTAAATCTCTTTCGAATTGTGAATAATTTCTAAAGCTCAAATTGAGTTGTTGGTAAATAAATTGCTAGGTTTGATTGGTTTGGAGACTAATGCGAAAGGAAAAGCCGTGGTCGAGTGATCACTTAAATTACGAAGCAAGGAAAGTGTCTTGTCTAACTGTTTTGAGGGGGGGGGGG
>AWOL01S0052954.1:216384-275332 GCA_000715115.1 Nicotiana otophora
TTATCCCCAAAGTCTTAATTATCTACTAATGATTTATTTAACTAATTAATCCCTCATTTAACCAATAATCAACCAATTACCCATATAATTAAGAATTATCTCAAATTACTTAAAATTTTACTTATTTTAATACACTTTATACATCGTATTATCACGGTCATATGGTACCTTGTATGGTACTAGTCCATAACTATTGGGTATTATAGCTCGGACCGTATTTTATCCCAAATCGACAACCTTCAATGAAACTCATTTTCTTTAATTCGTGTACCCTTTATCCTTCATGGCACTTACTTATTGCTTGTTATAAATAGCATAAATATGTTAACCCCAAGATAATCTCATCCCCGAGTCTACGTCGATTAACTGAAGACGAAACTTTTACGTACGAAACGCGAGATGTAACACTTACCTAGTCGCAGAGACTAGGTGCCGTCACGACCTCATACAAAGGGGGAATTTGTGTTGTGACAATAACTCATTATGGCGGACACTCGAGCAGTTGGCCAGCTCAGTCTGCACATTAGATTACTCGGGGTGCACCAGTAAGTTCTTTTACTGCACCACCGACATGAGATTCCTATAATGGTTATTCCAGTTATCCGGCACAGACCTAGTATGAGCAGCCGAACTCGTAGAGGCATTGTTATGAGTGTGATGATACTAAGCACATCATGAGAGATTGTCCCAGACTTGGGAGAGACATATTACATCAGAGCACTCAAGCCACGAGCTCCATTTCAATTGCTACTCTACCTACATATTCAGTTAGGGGTGGAGGACATGCGGGTAGAGGGCGTCCTAGAGGTGGAGGCCCGATCCGTTGATATAATTACTATGAATTGGCTGAGGTAGTTACACTAAATGGTGTCATTACAGGTATAATTTAATTTATAATAGAGGAGAACTATTCTTATTTTGATTCGATTCTGATTATCGAGGTGAAATCTCCTTTCATGCTCCTTATATGGTGAGTTTGTGAATTTGTACTCTACTCCCGTTTATCCCTGTTGGGAGATTTGATGGTGTTAGCCCGTGTCTATTATATTTGTTTTGTACACTATTGAGGGCTATGAGTCCAAAAGTGACTTTCTTGTACTCGCTACAATGGGTTTTGATGTAATTTCGGGATAATTGATTAGAATTTTATGAATTATATGCCCTACCGGTATGGGGGTTCATTATGTGTCCTGATCTTGTTTAACGAAAATTCTTTAAAGAAGAAAATGAAAGGTTTCAATTAGAACGATGTGCATATTACTTGTGATTCAGAGCTGAGGACGAAATCCTCGCATTTTAATACGATTTGATATGTTTTAACCGGGCTACGTGCCACAGTGGAATTTATATCAGGATAAGATCCTTGTGATGAAAATTTATGTGTTTAAATTCTCCCTTGTGAAATTAAATTTGTACTATAGTACTGATTGGGAGTCATGCCTGTTAGGCTTATTTGATAATTCTTATATGTGTTCCTCTGTGCATAATTAGCCATGTTCGTGTTGTAATTATTGAGTTTTAGCCTACGAGGTGGGTGCCCAGGTGACGTTAAACGTGACTCGTTAATTCAGGTAAATAATTATGAGACCTTCATGCCTCGTGTCTCGTTGTCAGTATTGTGAAGGTTCGAAACGAGATTTTTGTTAACATGAAGTTAAACGACGATGCTGTAATTGGTTATGAACAACTATTATGACTCGAGATGTGGTTATGGGCGTATGCATATTGCGATACGTTATGTGGTTGTGCCGTGCGAGCGTAGGCACGAGTTGTTACAGCCGGCTGAGACTAATACCGTTTGTTGATATGAAAATCAGACCCTTTTGAAAATGATTGGAGTGTAAGAAAATTGGTTTTAAGGTTTAGAAGTATGGATAGGAAAATTAATCTCAATTGAGATGGTGCTGTCAAACCTATATCGGTTGTGCAGACATGGTATCCCCCGCGAGTTTTTGTGTAAGAGTAAAATCAGCAATTTGAAAACCTCAGAATAATTCTTAGCACGTTTGAGGACGAACGTTTGTTTAAGAGGTGGAGGATGTAACGAACCAACTTGTCATTTTGAGAATTAGCGTCATGTTCAGCAGCTTAAGATCTCGAGTATCTTCGTAATATGTATTATAACGTACGTGTGTGGTCGAGTTTGGTTTTTGGAAGATTCAGAATTAAATTGAAAGAACAATTCTTATATGTGAAGCTTAAATGAAAAGAGTTGACAGTAGATTAGACTTTGTCGATATCGAACTCGGATTGAGATTCCAAGAGTTGGAATAGCTCCGTTGTCACAACCCAAAATCCACTAGTCGTGATGGAACCTAACCCAAACCGCTAGGTAAGACAACTAATAACTATCCAATTTCAATTAACTTTTTAATAATACAATTAAACAAAGAAATTTTCTGAATCTTATACATTCCCCAAGGACTACTAGTACCAATCATGAGTTTCTAAGAATAGAATTTACAAAGCTGATATGAAGTAAATACATCTTTTATTTGAAAAGTACATAAGCAGAGTTTTTATAAATCTAAGTCTACCATGAACAAGAGGCAGGTACAACAGGAACGCAGGTACATCTTCAAATCCGGCAACCATCGAGCACAACAACAACAACAACCAACATCTGCACGCAATGTGTAGAAGTATAGTATCAGTACAACCGACCCCATGTACTGAGTAAGTAGCAAACCTAACCTTAGGTTGAAAGTAGTGACGAGCTTGTACAAAGTTCAGAGTTCAACTCCCATAACCAACAACAGTTCATAACAACATAAAGCAAATAATACCAGAAGTAACTCAACAATGAAATGCTCAACAAAACATGATTTCTGAAAATAGTTCTGCCTTTCAAGTACATCAATGAAAAACCCAAATCGTTTACCAGAGTTGCCAAAAATATGAATAAGTTTGAAAACATTAATTTTGCCAAAGCCCTTTCAATAATAAATAAGATGTTTCTTTTTTCCCCCAAGATAACCAGTGTAAAACAAATGCATCACTATGGCCATCAGCCAATATGTGTGAGAAATCATGAATGATGTGATACAGTATAGCATGGGAATAATATATCTCTATGCATGTATGTCATGTGTGTATGTCAATGCAATATATCTCAGAGATGAACACATGTACTCACACTCTCAGAGTACTCAATCTCACTGTCTCACACTTTCCACTCATCATGCTCAACCACTCGGTACTGTATATGGCCCATACGGCCCAGGGAAATCCATCCCGGAACATATACAACACTGACTGTAAGTCAACCAGCACCGAGGAAAAAGGGTAATCCAACCCTGTGGAGAAATCCATCTTCAAGTATCAAATACTTCGGACAAATCCATTTCCAGGGAAATGCATCCCTCAATAATATCATCCGCGCTCACTGTGGGTGTGTTACATACTCCGTAAGGGCTCCTTAAGCCCAAGCGCTATCATAAATCAGTATCAATATCAGAATGAATTAGGCCTTTGGCCTCACTCAGTCATCAATCTCTCCAGTCTCTCTCTCATGGGCTCACAATGTCATGAAAATAGCCCGACAATGATGATATAATATATCAATAAATAACAACAGAGACTGAGATATGATATGGATATGAATACGTATGACTGAGTATGTAATGTAATGAAAACAGATAACTTAATAGCAGAAATGACCTCGGTGGGTTCCAATAGGATAGACATGTAGTCTAAACATAGTTTATAGCATGAATCACATTTTGATAACTCTAGTACGTAGAGATTTCCTCATTTAAGAAAAGTTTAAATAACTACACAGTTCACACGGCGTACTCCCACACGCCCGTCACCTAGCATGTGTGTCACCTCAACACCAAATACATAACACGTATAATCAGGGTTTATACCCTCAGCTCCAAGATTAGAAGAGTTACTTACCTCGAACAAGCCAATACCAATGCTGAGCAAGCCAAGCGATGCTCCAAAGATGCCATCCCTTGCGTTCCGACCTCCGAAAGGTTCGAAACTAACCAAAAACAACTCAAATCCGTCTCTAAATGTACTGAATCTAGCCACACGCAGTTCAATACAATCAATATAGGCTAAAGAAATTAATTCCACAATAATAATACAAAACTATAGCCAAAATCCGAAATCGCCTCAAACTCGACCCCGGGCACACGTCTCGAAATCCGACAAAACAACACAAAACCCGAAAGCCCATTCACTCATGAGTCTATTCATACCAAATTTACCAAAATCTAACAACAAAATCCCCTTCAAAACCTCAAAATTCCAACTCAAGAACTCTTCCACTTTTTCCCCAATTTTTCAACCCAAATCACAATTTAGATGATAAAAATCAAGATATAATCATGGAATTTAACCAAAACCAAGTGAGAAACACTTACTCCAATCAACTCTGCGAAGATCCCTTCAAGAATCGCCTAAATTCGTGATCTCTAGCTCAAAATATGAAAAATGAGCTGAAACCCTCGATTTTTGAATTTAACACTACGTGCCCTGATTTTTTCTTCACGAACGCGACCGTTCTCTCGCGTTCGCATAGACCAACTTAGACTGCCTCTCTGCTTTACTCTTCGCGAACGCGACAATTGCTCTATGAACGCGATGTCTTACCAGCTCAAACCTTTGCGAACGTGACCCTCACCTCGCGAACACATAGACTAAGGACCTAGGGTACCCAACAGCCTTACTCCTCTTCGCGAACGCGACGCCACTCACGCGTTCGCGATGCACACACTGCCATACCCTTCGTGTTTGCATCCTCGACTTCGCGAATGCGTAGAATAAAAATTCACCATCTCAAAAACACTCTTCACGAACGCGAGGCCCCTCTCGCGAATGCGTAAGAGGAAACCAGAACCAAAATACAGCAGCATATCAGATATCTCACCAAGGCCAAAAATGATCCGTTAACCACCCGACACTCACCCGAGGCCCTCGAGACCTCAACCAAACATACCAACGAGTCCCATAACAACATACAAACTTAGTCGAACCATCAAATCACCTTCAACAACACCAAAAACATGAATTACACACGGATTCAAGCCTAATGAACTTAAAAATTTCCGAATTCCACAAACGATGCCAAAATCTATGAAATCACGTCCGATTGACCTCAAATTTTGCACACAAGTCACATTCGATGTTACGGACATGCTCCACCTTTCGGAATCGGAATTTGATCCCGATATCAAAAAGTCCACTCCCGCTCAAACTTTCCAAATTTCAACTTTCACCATCTCGAGCCAAATTCTACTACGGACCTCCAAGCCACAATCCGAATGCGCTCCTAAGTCCAAAATCGCGTGACGGAGTTAACAGAACCATTAGAAATCCAATCCAGGGTCAAATATGTCAAACTTGGTCAAACCTTTCAAATTTAAAGCTTCTAGTTGAGAATCTTTCTTCCAAATCAATTCTAAATAACCTGAGAACAAAAATCGTCGATTCACATAAGTCATAATACATCATACGAAGCTACTCATGCCCGAAAACTACCTAGCAAAGTGTAAATGCTTAAAATGACCGGTCGAGCCATTACATCCTCCCCCACTTAAACATTCGTTCGTCCTCAAACGTGCCCAGAGTTGCTCCAAAAGCTATCAAATCGATGTGTAACCTTACCATGCACATACCCGGGGGTGATCCCTCGTCACCATATCCCATATAGGTCTGATAACACAACATGACTGAAATGTCCTAATCCAACCTAGCCCACAAGCCTTAGAGTCTAATTTTCACATCCGAAATTTTTTGTAAGATTAGAATCTTGCATCTATACACTCTATAAGTCTGAACAAGCTGTATCAAACCATAGTCATAAACCAAGATGAAATCTCATGATGTACCACATAACTCAAACACTCATAGCGATAATTTCTAATCACCATAGCTGCTTAAAACAAACCAAATGCCGGTAATAAACCTCTTATCAAACAAAACCTCGTTCTAACACCTTCATATACTGCCAATGATGAAAGAAACACGCAGAAATTCATAACCATTCATCAGATCAACCAGTCGTGGAATCTCCCTTTCCTTCAATAAGAACTATAGCAAATTTTCTAAGTCGACTTTCGATATTATCCTTCCAACATGTTGTAATCAATTCCGATAGTACCCATTCTAGGTCCAATGACCTCATATCATCCAACCCGTCCACTCTAGTGGCATGACACATTGATTCAATCTAATACCATAACCCGTGCAACCCGTGCGCCAATTAGCAACATTCCAAATGTACTCAAACATGGAAAACATCTCAAACAAGAAAACCGCCCCGCAAGCTCCACGGGTACCACCATAACGAAATGCTAAGAACCCATCACATACCACAAAACCAAAACACACGAATCTCACACAAAGGATCATTCCTCAATACAACTCCACTACAATGCGTGACCCCATCCAAAAGCTGATCTATTTTATATACCTCGAGCCACCCTACTCAAAGCCAATGACCATGCGCAATTCGATATCAAGTACCCAAAGTGGATTACCATAACTACGGAGGGACAATAACACAATACCACATTCCAGAAGGAACATAGCCAACCTACAGTACTCAAATACTCATCTCGCTCAAATTCCGCTATAAACCCCAAATAGAATCGCACCATATGTGCATATAACCAACGAATCACAACTCCTTGTGGCATAGAAGAGTAATTCACAAATCATTTCAGAACATGAATAAGCTCAACAACAATCGAAAGGCACATCCCTCAACAATGGCAGTATGGAGCCAACCAATCTGACTCAGTGTAGAACACACATCCATATTGGGCATACCAATGAACCCCAAATCAACTTTCGTCACCCACAATATATAAATAACCCTCCGAAAGTCCACAATAACTGAATCACAACACATACTATCTTCTGACTAACCTTGGCTACGCTTTTACAGCCCACAACCACGAAACAATCTACTCATGAGAACTCCCAGTCTCCAAATCCATAGAACACACGAATCACCATATCTGATCTCAACTCCACCGCCCGAATATTTAACACTTCTCCAATACACGATCATCCCACGAGGAATACTTATACAATTCTTCTGTTCCACAAAGAAAAATTTGAACATCAGCAGTCGACCAACCAGGAGAGTGCCACAATTCCAATAAAGTATTCATAAATCAAAGCACAATCCCTCCTCTGAAATGTACGCCCTCATCAAGCAATACCAAATAGTAATATCATTTACCTAGTCTTCTGTAACCGTCCATGCTACCTAAGGGTCCATGACCTCCCCTTCAAAACTGAACTGTGACCTTACACATGCAAATCTCAATCCTTCCAATCACACCGCATATACCATGCCATCATACAAAAAATACGAGAACTTCATAATCCGCACTGAGTCACAAGCAGCTGCATACTTAATTAGCCAAGAACTTTCTATTTGATCCCATCCAGGAGAAAATCACTATACATCATATGCTTCTCACGCCAGTAGGAAATATACATCTCTAACCGTGGTAGAAACCATCAAGAACTTTTTGAATCCCATTTGCCCAAAACCAACCCGTCAGGACTGAATCCCTCTAACTCAACCAAGCTACGTAGGTCGCCAAAAAACCAAGAGTATTGCCACGAAACACCTATAAAAACTCGTTACATCATAAGAACCAAAAGAGCCAATCACATCCGTTACCGTGCTGATCCAACCCGTTACCAAGCTTTCCTCATTCTCTGAGTTCCTTTCGAGTTGCATTTGAATTGATACATTTCCTTGCTAGAACACTACTAACCTTGACCAAAACTTGCCCCACAAACTTTAGTGTAGGATCACACCGCCCTAAGGCTTATAAGCCACTAAATTCCCTCTTTACGTATCCCAAAAGTACCACAACTAAAATACTTACTCTGAAGAGACTTCCTGTGAATCTAAAGACATTACCTTCACCTTCCTTATACTGATATGTAGAATACATAATGATATAGAAATGCCACAAGTCATGACACCCTCCCATATAAATCAGAGTTTCTAGCCAATTACACATCCTGAAGATTCCCAATTGTTACATATAAATCTTGAATCCATTAGAACCATTCTCGAGAGTCATCTACTCTACTCAAATATCAATTAAACTGATCAAATATACTAAATGACCAGTGCCCCATTTGTACACCAACACCCTAAGAAGTAATCCACACTTCTAAGAAATCGAGTGGATTCCCTACTCCATGCAGCCTACATTCTTTACGGATAACAACTCAATCATTTAGTGTTTCCCATATGCCAGAAACATAATACAACCCGTCTCCAGAAATTCCTTTACTCGAGTCATCCTCGAACTCAACCTTTGATTCACTAATATGCCTCAAACTGAAACCAATTCAACATATAATCGTGCAATCAACTTATCCATAGCAGACTCCCCCACATGGCTCCAAGCCATAGATCAGAGCACACAATAACTCACAATGCCCATACTTTATTACTGCCATAATTCCGCAGTGAAATTCAACTAAATCCTTCCTAAGCTCATGTAACATACACCATATAATACCTCAATCATTTGCAAATCTCATATTCATCCTCATAACATTCAAGCCCGCTTCCATAAGCGATCCAAACTCAAATTGCACTACGTATAAATCACTGGTAAAAGAGAACTCTCAACAAAACAACATAGGGATTGCACAACCTCAGGACATCCCGCAGGAGATAACCCACATGCTTAGACTCAAACTGACATCTCTCTATACCCTCCCACAGTCACGACTACTACGCAATCACTTAATCTTCTCGATTCTGAACTCATCAACAAGACATAAGAATCTACTTCACTCCATAAATAAACAACATGAGAGATCCCTCAACGCACCCATAACTCGAGACCATACGTCAAATCAAGATAGAAATCAGACACCCCATAGTCCTTCCTATATCTCAAGTAAACTCTTCTCGTCACGTTTGAACAATCTGAACACATCTCGCAGTTACATCATACTCACCACATAGTCATCCAATCACAAATTCGAATAATAGGGACACTGCCGGACATATAAATTCAAAAGCACGTGCTCACACAGTCAACACCTCCGTGCTCCAGCTACAGTCAAAACCTAGCCTCAAGTCCCCCAGACTGGTCCATCATCAACACACAAAAATCGCTTCTTGCCCTCATCCAGGAAATCACTAGCCATCAATGCACAACCAATACCGAGCGCTCATGTGCGCATATGAATGCGCGGAAGGAATTCAAAGGATTACACCTCAAGCTGAATCAATGCCGCACGATAATGAAAGAAAGATGGGAAGTATATGCTAAATGTCCTGTAGCCTCTCGAATATAGGTATGGACGTCATCATACCGATTCGTAAGACTCTACTAGACACTTGCTCATGACTTATAGAACCTATGAACCTATCCAATTTCAATTAACTTTTTAATAAGACAATTAAACAAAGGAATTATCTGAATCTTATACATTCACCAAGGACTGGTAGTACAAATCATGAGCTTCTAAGAATAGAATTTACAAATCTGATATGAAGTAAATACATCTTTTGTTTGAAAAGTACATAAATAGAGTTTTTATAAATCTAAGGCTACCATGATCAAGAGGAAACTACAACAGGAACGTAGGTACAGCTTCAAATCTGGCAACCATCGAGCACAACAACAACAACAGCCAACATCTGCACATAATGTGTAGAGGTGTAGTATCAGTACAACCGACCCCATGTACTGAGTAAGTAGCAAACCTAACCATAGGTTGAAAGTAGTGACGAGCTTGTACAAAGGTCAGAGTTCAACTCCCATAACCAACAGCAGTTCATAACAACATAAAGCAAGTAATACCAGAAGTAACTCAACAATCAAATGCTCAACAAAACATGATTTCTGAAAATAGTTCTACCTTTCAAGTACATCAATGAAAAACCCAAATCGTTTACCGGAGTTGCCAAAAATATGAATAAGTTTGAAAACATTAATTTTACCAAAGTCCTTTCAATAATAAATAAGTTGTTTTTTTTTCTTTCCAGATAACCAGTGTAAAACAAATGCATCACTATGCCATCGGCCCATATGTGTGAGAAATCATGAATGATGTGATACAGTACAGCATGAGGAAAATACATCTCTATGCCTGTATGTCATGTGTGCATGTCAATGCAATGTATCTCAGAGATGAACTCATGTACTCACACTCTCACACTTTTCACTCATCATGCTCAACCACTCGGTACTGTATATGGCCCAGGGAAATCCGACCCGAAATATATACAACACAGACAGTAAGTCAACCATCACCGAGGAAAAAGAGAAATCCAACCCTGTGGAGAAATCCATCTCCGAGTATCAAATACTTCGGACAAATCCATGTTCAGGGAAATCCATCCCTCAATAATATCATCCGTGCTCACTTGGGGTGTGTTACTGACTCCGGAGGGGCTCCTTCAGCCCAAGCACTATCATAAATCAATATCAATATCAGAATCAATCAGGCCCTCGGCTTCACTCAGTCATCAATCTCTCTATTCTCTCTCTCATGGGCTCACAATGTCATGAAAATAGCCCGAAAATAATGATATAATGCATCAATAAATAACAACAGAGACCGAGATATGATATGCATATGAATGCCTATGATTGAGTATGTAATGCAATGAAAACAGATAGCTTAATAGCAGAAATGACCTTGGTGGGTCCCAACAGGATAGACATATAGTCTAAACATAGTTTATTGCATGAATCACATTTTGATAACTCTAGTACATAGAGATTTCCTGATTTCAGACAAGCTCAAATAACTACATAGTTCACACGGTGCACGCCCACACGCCTGTCACCTAGCATGTGCGTCATCTCAACACCAAATACATAACACGTATAATCTGGGTTCATACCCTCAGCTCCAAGATTAGAAGAGTTACTTACCTCGAACAAGCCAATACCAATGTTGAGCAAGCCAAGCGATGCTCCAAAGATGCCATCCCGCGCGTTCCGACCTCTGAACGACTCAAAACTAACCAAAAATAACTCAAATCCATCTCCAAACGTCCCGAATCTAGCTACAAATAGTTTAATACAATCAATATAAGCTAAAGGAATTAATTCCACAAGCACAATACGAAATTATAGGCAAAATCCGAAATCGGCTCAAACTCGGCCCCCGGGCCCACGTCTCGAAATCCGACAAAAAAAAGAAAAACCCAAAAGCTCATTCACTCACGAGTCTATTCATACCAAATTTACTAAAATCTGACAGCAAAATCCCCTTCATAACCTCAAAATTCCATCGCAAGAACTCTTCCACTTTTCCCCCAATGTTTCACCCCAAATCACAAGTTAGATGATATAAATCAAGATATAATCATGTAATTTAACCAAACCCCAAGTGAGAAACACTTACCCCAATCAACTCCGCGAAAATCCCTTCAAGAATCGCCCAAATCCGTGATCTCTCGCTCAAAATATGAAAAATGAGCTCAAACCCTCGATTTTTGAATTTAACACTACCTGCTCAAATTTCTTCTTCGTGAATGCGACCGTCCTCTCGCGTTCGCGTAGACCAACTCAGACTGCCTCTCCGCTTTACTCTTCGTGAACGCGACAACTACTCAGCGAATGCGATGCCCTACCAGCTCAAACCTTCGCAAACGCGACCCGCATCTCGCGAACGCGTAGACCATGGACCTGGGGTCCCCAGCTGCCTTACTCCTCTTTACAAACGCGACGCCGCTCACACGTTTGCGATGCACACACTGCCCTAACCTTTGCGTTCGCGTCCTCACCTTCGCAAACGCGTAGAACAAAAATTCACCATCTCAGAAACACTCTTCGCAAATGTGAGGTCCCTCTCGCGAACGCGTAAGAGGAAACCAGAACCAAAATACAGCAGCAGATCAGTTATCTCACCAAGGCCAAAAATGATCCGTTTACCACTCGAAACTCACCCGAGGCCCTCGGGACCTCAACCACACATACCAACGCATCCCATAACATCATACGAACTTAGTCGAACCTTATAATCACCTTCAACCACACCAAAAACACCAATTACACACGGATTCAAGCCTAATGAACTTAGAAATTTTTGAATTCCACAAACGATGCCAAATACTACCAAATCACGTCCGATTGATCTCAAAATTTTCACACAAGTCACATTCGACATTACAGACCTGCTCCAACTTCTGGAATCGAAATCTGACTCCGATATCAAAAAGTCCACTCTCGGTCAAACTTTCCAAATTTTAACTTTCACCATCTCGAGCCAAATTCTACTACGGACCTCCAAACGACAATCTGGACGTGCTCCGAAGTCCACAATCTCCCAACGGAGCTAATCGAACCATCAGAAATCCAATCCGGGGTCAAATACTAAAAACGTCAAACCTGGTCAAACCTTTCAAATTTAAAGCTTCTAGCTGAGAATCTTTCTTCCAAATCTATTCCGAATAACTTAAAAACCAAAACCGACGATTCACATAAGTCATCATACATCATACGGAGCTACGCATGCTCGAAAACTACCGAGCGAAGTGTAAATGCTCAAAACAACCGGTCGGGTCATTACATTATGTCATTTGGTACTTACCTGCAAAATTTGAGATGATCCAAATCCTAAAGTTCTAGCCCTTTTAGTCTAGTTTTCAGAAAGGTAAACCATTCATCATTTGGATATTTGTACTTAAAGTTATGTCCAATTTACTGAAGTCTGGTAGTGCAGTCACTGCTAAAGTGCGATCACACAATTTGGATTGCGGCCGCGGAACATGGAATGTAACGACCGCCCAAAAATTGTGCGGTCAACACATTGGGAGATCCGATTGGTACCATTTAAACGAGGGTTTCATCTCATTTTTTATTTTTGGACTTTGGGAGCTCGGTTTGTGGCGATATTTCATGGAATTTTCAAGAAATTCATCGGCGTAAGTGATTCTAACTCGGATTTGGTTAATATTCATGAATATATCATTGTTTTCATCATGTAATTAGTATTTTGAGATGGAAATTTGGAGAAAATTGTAGAAATTTCATTAAAACTTTTTTGGGATTTGAATGTCGATTCAGAGTCAGATTTGAGTGAAACTAGTATGGTTGGACTCGTATCGGAATGAGTGTTCGGATTTCATAAAAATTCTATCGGGTTCCGAGAGGCGGGCCCAACATTGACTTTTGGTTGACTTTTCCAAAAAATGACTTAAATTAAGTCTCTTTCGAATTGTGAATAATTTCTAAAACTCAAATTGAATTGGTTGTAAATAAATGCTAGGTTTGATTGGTCTGGAGACTAATTCGAAAGGAAAAGTCGTGGTCGGGTGATCACTTGAATTGTGAAGCAAGGTAAGTGTCTGGTCTAACTTTGTGTGGGGGAAACCACCCCGTAGGATTTGAGATGATTATGTTATATGTGTTATATGAAGGTATTGTACGCCAAGTGACGAGTGGGTACACGACCTATATGTGGTATTTGACCGATTTGGACTATTTGGCTCCCTTCATGTAACTAATTATAACTATCATTTCATGACTATATCTTTTATGTTAGAATTGTTTGTACGTGCTTACTTGAAATTGTTAGCACATGTTCCATCTTTGTTGTCAAGATCACCTTTTATGCTAATTTTTGATTGTAACCACTCGTTGAATTCACACTTTATCTGCTATATGCCTTAATTGTCAATTGATGCTCATAAATTATGCCTTGTCTTATGGATTGTCATTTCCTTGCTATTTGATTTCGTGAGTTATCGTGTAGCCTTTTTCATTCGTTGTGACTTTTTTGTTTAGCCTTGTTATTCCTTTTAATTTTGTGGTATACCGTAGTTGGTTGTAAATTGGTTTCTTAATTTGTGTTGCTTGAGGATCGGGTTGCACGCCACAACAGATATGATTTGTTATTGTGAGGGATCGGGTTGCACGCCGCAACAGATATGATTTATTATGGTGAGGGATCGGGGTGCACGCCGCAACAAATATGATTATTATTGTGTGCGATCGAGTTGCATGCCGCAACAGATATTGCGTGGGATCGCGTTGCACGCCGCAACAGATATGATTTATTATTGCATGGGATCGGGTTGCACGCCGCAAAAAATGAACAAATATGAAATTATTGTGATATTAAGGTTAATTCCGATTGTGATTCTCATGATGCATTTCGTGCTGGGACAGTTACTGTGGTTTCTTAAATCACCTCATTATATTTTGATTATAATTAATTAACCGTCAATATATTAAAAATGAAACAATATGGACTTTTTGTGTGAGTCATGCATCCTATGTGATATTTTAAGTTGCTGAGAATTTAGCGTAAATGAACGAGTTTTCAAGCTGTTCCACTTGTGTGTCTTTCAAAAAATAAAAATCATATCTTATTCGGAGAATTACTAAATTAAATGGTGATTATATTTTTACTCTAATTGATATCTAAACCTTCTCATTATCTTATTGTCGTGTAATTTGCGTGAAAAATTATTATTTCATTTTAGTTTAATAAATCCCATATTTATCTCGTTAAAACTTGATTGAAAATGATGATGATCAAAACATTAATATGGAACATAAGGTCCGTGAATACACAACAGGCCTTTCCTAGGGTGATCAACATGAATAGGGAGAATAAGTTTTGTGTAGTTGCATTGATGAAGCCTTTTCAAAAGAAGGGACTCATTGATAAATATAAAAGGAGGTTGAATATGGAGATTGCTTATGCTAATATTAATGGGCAAATATGGTTGTTCTTCGATGCAGTGGTGGAATGGGAATTAGTGGAGGATACTGAGCAACATGTGACTGTGAGAGTGTTTCATAATGACCTGGAGCAGCACATGATGATGACATTTGTTTATGCAAAATGTTCAGCAATTGAGAGGTTGGATTTGTGGGATCACTTGTATTACTTAGCAAGTGATATGGAATTACCATGGTTGGTAGGAGGGGATTGCAATGTGATATTGCATGAAAATGTGAAAATAAGGGGACTTCCAGTACTCCCTCCTAAATATGAGGATTCTGCATTTTGTGTAAACTCTTGTGGTTTGTTTGAGCAAGGGTACAAAGGAAGTCCATTCACATGGTGGAATGGGAGATCCAATGCTGAGTGTATATTCAAGAGATTCGATAGGATTTTTGTGAATTTTCCATTTCAGAACATGTTGCCAACTATTAAAGTTGAGCATCTAATCAGAACTGGATCAGATCATGCACCATTGCTAATGACATGTGGGTTGCAGACAACCAATCTTGTCAAGCCTTTCAGATTCTTGAACTTTTGTACAAAGCATGATACATATATGGATGTGGTGAGGCAGAATTGGGAAGCTGATTTCATAGGGGATCCGTTTTTGATGTTCAAGCAGAATATCAAGAGGGTGAAGGCAACATTCTCAAAATGGAGTAGGGAAACATTTGGTGATATCTTCAAGAAATTGGCTATTTTGGAGGACATTGTTAGGGTGAAGGAGATGTTGTTTGAAGAAGAGCCTACAACTGAGAATAGGATTGTGCTTCAAAAGGCTCAATCTGAACTGAAGAAATACTTGAGTATTGAGGAGCAGTATTAGAAGCAAAAAGATGGGATGACTTGGTTTGCTGAAGGAGATAGGAATACAAGTTGCTTTCACAATCATATCAATGGCAAACGAAAGAAATTGCAACTAAAGAGGATCAAAAGTGGCAGTGGGGTATGGATTGAAGACCAGGAGAAATTGGCTACAGTTGCAGTGGACTTCTATCAAAAACAGTTCACAAATGAAGGTGATGCTTCTAAATTTTCCTTGCTCAATAATGTACCTTCAATGGTCACTATGGATCAGAATTTGGAACTTAGCAAATTGCCAACAATTGAAGAAGTAAGGGCAGTAGTTTTTGAGCTTAGTGGGGAGAGTGCTAGTGGTTCTGATGGATTCACTGGCCTGTTTTATCAAACATGCTGGGATGTTATTGGTGCTAATATACACAACATGGTGCTACACTTATATGGAGGAGCTGCATTGCCTAAATCCATCACTCATACCAATCTAGTGTTACTGCCCAAGAAACCTAGAGTTGAGACCTTCTCTGACTTAAGACCTATTAGTTTGAGCAACTTCATTAACAAGGTCTTGTCTAGGGTGTTACATGACAGATTGGAGAGTTTTCTGCCATATCTAATAACTCCTAATCAATCCGGATTTGTAAAGGGTAGGAGTATATTTGAGAACATCTTATTGACTCAAGAAATTGTCACTGACNTACTCAAGGAATTGTCACTGACATAAGGTTAAGGGGAAAACCAGCTAATGTGGTGATCAAGCTTGATATGGCTAAGGCCTATGATAGGGTTTCATGGAAGTACTTATTGCATGTGCTAAGGAAGATGGGATTTTCTGAACACTTCATCAACATGGTGTGGAACTTGATGTCAAATAACTGGTATTCAGTATAGGTGAATGGGCAGTCCTCAGGGTTCTTTAAGTCGACAAGGGATGTGAAACAAAGGGATCCCCTATCTCCAGCATTGTTCATTCTGTCAGCTGAGGTACTTTCCAGGTCTTTGAATAAGCTCTTTGAAGACAAGTCCTTTGTGGGATTTGAAATGCCTAAGTGGTCTAATCCTTTAAACCACTTGGCATATGCTAATGATACGATAATCTTTGCATCTGTTCATCCTCCCTCTTTGAGCAAGATTATGGAAGTGTTGGGTAACTATGAGAAGATATCAGGTCAGATGATCAACAAAGATAAGAGTTCATACTACATGCATTCAAAGGTTTCTAAGGGATTGTTTTAGGCAGTTGGAGCTATTACAGGATTTTCAAGATGTAAATTACCCTTCACATATCTAGGGTGTCCTATTTTTTACACTACAAGGAGGAAGTACTATTATAAGGATCTTATCAAGAAGGTGAAGGCTAAATTGCATTCATGGAAAGGAAAGCTGTTGTCATTTGGAGGAAAGGCAACACTCATCTCTAGTGTGTTGCAAAGTATGCCAGTTCACATGTTATCAGTCCTTGATCCACCAAACAATATCCTGGGGCATCTACACAAGACTTTTGCTAGGTTGTTTTGGAGCACAAAGAAATAAGAGAGAAGCAGACACTGGGCTACATGGAAAAATCTTTGTCTTCCTAAAGAGGAAGGGGGCCTAGGTTTTAGGTCCTTAAATGATGTCTCAAGGGCACTGTTTGCTAAACTATGGTGGAGGTTTAGGACCACAAAATCTTTGTGGTCTAATTTCATGTGGAATAAGTATTGCAAGAAGGAGCTACCAATAATGGTGCATTTTAGGGGAGGGTCTCATGTTTGGAGATAAATGCTGAATGCTAGGGAAGAAGTAGAACATGAGATCGTATGGAAATTGAAGAGTGGAACAACTAATATTTGGCATGAATTGGACTGGATTGGGTGCACTTATTACCTGAAGACTTTCCAATCAATGAAGACCTTCACGAGGTGGCAGAACTGCGGCAAGTGGAAGCATGGGATGATCAACTGCTAGATCAAACTTTCAATGAGGAAATTGCAGAACATATAAGGTTTAATGTGCATTATGAAGGCAGTGAGGGATATTGGGATAGGCCATACTAGGTGCCAACTCCTTCAGACAAGTTCAGTGTTAGTAGTGCTTGGCAAATATTAAGGCATAGGGCTGATCCTAATCAGGAATTCAAATTAATGTGGATTAAAGGTTTGTCATTCAAGATATCCTTCTTCTTGTGGAGATTGTGGAGGCAGAAAATAGCCACCGATGACATGTAGAGGAGGCAAGGGAAAATGGTGATGTCTAGGTATTGGTGTTGTCAGCAGCCCCAAGAGGAATTCATTGAGCATATATTTGTCACAAGTCCTACTGCCTCTAAGGTATGGAACTTGTTCATAGGGGCTGCTGGAATTTCTATGGAATTGATTCAATTGAAGCAGATTATAAGGAATTGGTGGTATGCTCAGTGTTGTCCTAAATTAAAGCCACTATTTCAAGCAGTACCGACTATCATCACTTGGGAGCTTTGGAAGAGAACAAATGCAGGTAAACATGGAGGTTCCGTTTCCACAAATAGGGTGATTCATAAGATAAATATGACATTGCATCAACTGGAAAGGGTGAGGTATGCTTGGATCCCTAATATTCCATTGTTATGGCCTGACATGATTCAATAATTTGAAGGATATAAACCTATATTGATCACTACAAGAGTAACATGGCATCTTCCTTTTTATGGTTGGTACAAATGTAATACTGATGGAGCTTCAAAGGGCAATCCTGGACCTAGCTCCCTAGGATTTTGTGCGAGGGATGATGAAGGTGATGTGGTGTACGCTAGGGAAGTAGACCTGGGAGTGACAACTAATGTGGTAGATGAAGCTAAGGCTATTCTTCAAGGGTTGGAATATTGTTTGGATCATGATCTTCACCCTCTCATACTGGAGACTGATTCATTGGTGATGAAGAAGGCGATAGAATGGGAATGGTATCCTTCTTGGGTAATTGCACTGGATGTGAAGAAAATTATAGAGATGAAGGACAAATTCAATGTGATCTTTCAACATATGTTCAAAGAAGGCAACTTAGTGGCAGATTTTATAGCTAACATTGTGTTCTCTTTTGCAGGTACATCTGAGTTTCATTCATTCTCTGAACTTCCTAGTGCAGGGAGGAGGTTGATCAATCTAGACAAATCTAAATCACCTAACCTTAGGGTTAGGATAGCAAAGAGAAGAACCCCAGACTGATGGCTTCACAGGATTGGACTCTACACAAAACTGCATGTTTCTTTTGTCTCATTCAGTATGCTTTTAAGGTACTTTCCAATGGTATTAGCATGGTCCCATGCTCATTCTGGGGATTCTTTGATAGTGTACAGAAAAAATGCGATAAGCAGGTGTGGGATGGTACAATTTATCCTACTTCTGATATGTCCAAATGCTAAGGAAAATGTTGAACCCATCAGATGGTATTTTTGGAGATTGTTGAATCATTTCTCAGTGGTATTAGCATGCTTTCATGCTCAATCTAAGGATGGTTTAGCAATGTTTAGAATGATGTCTACATTAAAGGTTCTAGTAGGGAAGGATCTGAGCTTACAAGATCACAAAAGACACAATTTCAAAGTCTGGCCTTTGCCTTGCAAAGCCAGCTCATTCCTGGCTTTTGCCTTGCAAAGCCAGCCTAAAGCCAGCTCATGCCTGGCTTTTGCCTTGCAAAGCCAGCCTAAAGCCAGCTCATGCCTGGCTTTTGCCTTGCAAAACCTGGCTAAAGCCATCTCATGCCTGGCTTTTGCCTCGCAAAGACTGCCTAAAGCCAGCTCAAGCCTGATTTTTGCCCTGAAAAGCCTGCCTAAAACCAGCTCAAGCCTGGCTTTTGCCTTGCAAAGCCTGCCTAAAGCCAGCTCACGCCTGGCTTTCGCCTTGCATAGCCTGCCTAAAGCCAGCTCAACCCTGGCTTTTGCCTTGCAAAGCCTTCCTAAAGCTAGGCTCCTCTTCTACACATTAATTTTGATGAGTGAGAACATGATTAATACTTGGACAAAATCAGTCCAGTGCATATGGAGATCATATAGTAGCTACACTTGGAAGACTATGCTGGCTTCAACTCTGTGGTGGAGATGTTTGGAATTCATTTTAGCCAATGGACAGTATACCCTGGCGCCTGGTGAGAGCTTGATAGGTGCTTCTTGGTATTTGCCAATGACAATTGGATTCACATACACTAATAGGAGAAGGAAACATTCAACTTATCATGTTGTAATAGCTAGTTCATTAGATTTTAGCATTTCCATCTTTTTAATAGATAGTAGCTTCATTCAACTTCTATTTTGGTTTAGACATCTTGTAAGCTTTGGACCCATTTTGGGATTTTATTTATATATTAGCCACTAGGCAAGTGCTGCCGAGTGGTATAGTTGCTTAAAACAAACTTGATTGAATTTCTTATTTTGTATAAGTACAATATTTTATCAGATCTCATATACTTCTAAACTAACTAAATTGATATTCTATTTGTACAACCTCTCCACTAGTTTACCTTATTTAAATCCTAAATTGGCTTAATGACTCATTTGATGCTTCACTGTATTTAATTTGGAAATTGTATTTAATTATATTTAAATTATTCATTGGTCATATTGGTTGATATTGATAGAGAAATTTTACACATGGTAGTACGAGGATTTTGCCGTGCAAAAGTGATTCGGAAGATGTGGGCACAAGATGCCACATGTGCAAGAGTTGGAAGTTGTGAATCATGAATTGAGATTTCGAGGAGTGATATCTCGGGTAATTTATGTTGAAATACATGTATTATAAATAATTTAATTGATTGATTTGTCATATGATTCCTTAATTGAACCCATTCATATGTCATTTGTACTCTGACTACGTTGTTGCTTAATTACTTGATTGTTTTCTCATTGCCATCCGTGTTCTCATTGTTGATTTAAATTGGAAATTCTTCTGTTATTGGCCTTACATTGATATTCTTTCCTTGTTAGCTTTATGTAACCTTTTGTACATGTTTATATGTCCGGTAGGTGTCTTGACCTGGCTTCGTCACTACTCTACCGAGGTTAAGCTTGATACTTATAGGGTACCACTGTGGTGTACTCATGTGTAATGACCCAATCGGTCGTTTTGAGCATTACAGCCCAGTTCCCCCATTTACTGCTCACTTTATGCCTTATAGTTGATTTATGACTTATCGGGTTAGTTGGTTCAGGTCTGGAAGGAATTCAGAATGAAATGAGTAAACGACCTCGGATTTGAATTTTGATGATTACAATAGCTCCGTATGGTGCTTTTGGACTTGGGAGCGTGTCAGAAAAATTATTTGGAGGTCCGTAGAGGAATTAGGCTTGAAATGCCGAAAGTTGAATTTTTGGGAAGTTTGACCGAGGGGTTGACTCTTTGATATCGGGGTCGAAATCCGATTATGAAATTTTTATTAGGTCTGTTATGTCATTTATGACTTGTGTGAAAAATAGGTCAATCGGACGTGATTTGATAGGTTCCTGAGTGGTTTGTAGAAACTGGAAATTTCAAAGTTCATTAGGTTTAAATTGGGGTATAATTCATGGTTTTAGCATTGTTTGAGGTGATTTGAGGGTTCGACTAGGTTCGTATGGTATTTTAGGACTTGATGGTATGTTGGTTGAGGTCTCGGGGGGCTCGGGTGAGTTCCGGGAGGTTAACAGATCATTTTTGGCCTTGGTGAGATTGGTGATATCTGCTGCTACAGTTTTCTGATTTTCTCTTTCTCGTTCGCGAGTGGGCCCTCGCATTCGCAAAGAGTGTTTTCTGGGTATGAGGTTTTGTTCTTCGCATTCACGAAGGGAAGGACAAGAACGTGAAGGTATGGTCTGTGTGTGCATCGCGAACACATAAGTGGTGTCACGTTCACGAAGAGGAGTGAGGCTATTAGGGACCCCAGGTCCTTGTTCTACGCATTCGCAAGGTGGTGGTCGTGTTCGCGAAGGTCTGAGATGGTAAAGCTTCGCGTTCGCGAAGCCGTGGTTGCGAAGCCGTAGTCGCGTTCACGAAGGGTAAGAATTGTAAAGCTTCGCGTTTGGGAAGCCTCGGTCGTGTTCGCGAAGGGTTAACTTTATGGGCTGTCGAGTTGTGCTTCGCGAACGTGAGGGAGCTGTCGCGTTTGCGAAGAAGAGAGTTTTGGACAAAAAAGTTTAAGTTTAGAAAATGGGATTTTTAACGATTTGGAGCTCGTATTGAGGCGATGTTTGGGAGATTTTCAGAGGAAACAACGGGGTAAGTGTTCTTTAATATTGGTTAAATTACCTTAATCCATGGTTGTTTTTATCATTTAATTAGTTAATTAAGTTGGAAAAGTTTGAAAATCCTCTTGGATAAATTTGAGGATTTGTGGGCCGAATTGTTATCGCAATTTAGTAATTTTGGTATGGCTAGAGTCGTGGTGGAATGGGGGTTTATATTTTGTAACTTTTGTCGAGTTCCGATACGTGGGCTCCACGAGCAATTTTGGAGCTAAATTTTGGAGTTTTATGGAAAATTAGTATTTTCTTATGGAATTAATTCTAATAAATTTTATTGACTGAAACAAATTATTTATGACTAGATTCGAGGCTTTTAGAGACCAGTTCTCGTGGCAAGGGCATAGCGGAATAAAGAATTACGCGGTTTGAGGTAAGTAACAGTTTTAAATCTGGTCCCGAGGGTGTGAAACCCCAAAAGTTTTGTATCATGTGATTATTTTGGAGGTGACGCACGTGCTAGGTGATGAGCATGTGGGCGAGCACCGAGGGGATTGTTACTTGGTCCATCCTGTGGAAACTGTAAAACTGAATAACTTGTTGATAGTTATGTGCTCTCTATGTGTTGTGGAAACTTGACTATAAGTCTTGCCGGAAACCACGTTTAGGCTATATGTTGGTATTGTTGGGACCCACATAGGTCGTGTACATGTTGAATTATCTGCTTAAATTGTTAATTTGTACTCAGTCACAGCTTACATGATTATTTTATCTCAGTTTCTATTGTTCATTATTAATGTATCATATCATTATTTTTTGGGCTGATTTTATGATTTTGAGAGCCCGAGAGACTGGAGAGCTTTATGACTGAGTGAGGCCAAGGGCCTGATTGTGAGATATTATACCACAACACGTGAGTTGGCCGTGCAGATCATTATATTATACTATTGCACGTGAGTTGGCCGTGCAGCACGTGAGTTGGCCGTGCGGATCCAGATATTTATATTATGGCACGTGAGTTGTCCGTGCAGATTATAGCGCTTGGGCTGTAGGAACCCCTCCGCAGTCTGTACACCCCCAGTGAGCGCGGGTACCCATTAAGTGTGAGTGCTGAGGGCTGAGATCCGAGTGGTTGAGCTGTTGTGATGAGTGGAGTATTTGTTGCCTGAGAGGCTGTGCTTGATTTTCATTTTTTGTTGCACTTAGTTGCTATCTGTATTTGTTGTGAAATTCTCTGAAAGATTTTATATACGGATTACATGAACTTGAACTGTATAAAATTGATTTGACTTAAACTGCCGGATTTGAAAGCATGTCTATTCTTTGCTGGAATTACTGGAAAGGAACTATAACTGTGTAGCTCGTCACTATCTTCAGTTCTTTATTTACTATTGTTACTTACTGAGTTGGTTGTACTCATACTACACCCTACATTTCGTGTGCAGATTCAGGTGTTCCCTGCCATAGCGGGTGTTGATTTCCTTTGCACAATTGATATTCTGGAGATTCATAGGTAGCTGACGAGTTTCGCTGACCTTGCCTCTCCTTCCCTATCTCCTTAATTACTGCATTTGGTCTTAGACTATTGTGGACCGTATTTTCCAGACTTGTATTCATATTAGATGCTCATATACTCAGTGACACCGAGTTTTGGGAGTGTTTATATATGTATTTGTGAGTTTTTCTTCCGCTAAATTTAGATATTATGTTTTTTTCAAACTTAAAATATATGGTGGTTTATTGAGATTATCGGCTTGCCTAGTATTGAGATAGGTGCCATCACGACAGGTGAGATTTTGGGTCATGACATCATGATACTCTTCTGTACATTTTTGTGCAGCTCCAGGTACCTCAGAGTTCTTGATATTCCTGTTATCTTATCGTGCATCTCTGTGGAGACTCAAGGTACACCTGTTGTCGCGTTCGCAGGCCTCAGAGTCACCTACTAATGTTTTCTTTGCACTGTTTGATTCTATTCTGGAACAGTTGTACTTAGAGATTTTTTAGTATACTCCGTAGAGCTTGTGACTTGTACTACCGATTTTGGGATTGTAGGAAATTTCTATTTCATATTTAATAATTGTTGGTTGAGTCACCACTAATTCAGTAAGTGTTAGGCTTACCTAGTCCCTAAAACTAGGTTCCATCACGACATCCTATAGAGGGAAATTAGGGTCGTGATAGTTATAAATTGGTTGCTTAGTTTGTGTTGCTTGAGGATTGGGTTGCCCGCCGCAACAAATATGATTTATTATTGAGAGGGATCGAGTTGCACGCTGCAACAGAAATGATTATTATTGTGAGGGATCGGGTTGCACGCCGTAAATGATATGATTATTATTGTGAGGGATCTGGTTGCACACCACAACATATATGATTTATTATTGAGAGGGATCGGGTTGCACGCTACAATAGATATGATTATTATTGTGAAGGATCGGGTTGCACGCCACAACATATATGATTTATTATTGAGAGGGATCGGGTTGCACGCTACAATAGATATGATTATTATTGTGAAGGATCGGGTTGCACGCCACAACATATATGATTTATTATTGAGAGGGATCAGGTTGCACGCTGCAACGTATATGATTATTATTGTGAGGGATCGGGTTGCACGCTGCAATATATAATGATTATTATTGCGTGGGATCGGGTTTCACGCCGCAACAAATGTACAAATATGAAATCATTGTAATATTAAGGTTAATTCTGATTGTGATTCTCATGATGCATTTCATACTAGGACAGTTACTGTGGTTTCTTAAATCACCTCATTATATTTTGATTATAATTAATTAACCGTCAATATATTAAAAATGGAATAATATGGACTTCTTGTGTGAGTCATGCATCCTACGTGATATATTAAGTTGCTGAGAATTTAGCGGAGGTAAATGAAAGAATTTTCAAGCTAATCCAATTGTGCGGCTTTCAAAAATAAAACTCATCTCTTATTCGTAGATTTACTAAATTAAATGGTGATTATATTTTTACTCTAATTGATACCTAAACCTTCTCATTATCTTATTTTTGTATAATTTGCGTGAAAAATTGTTATTTCGTTTTGCTTTAATAAATCCCATATTTGTCTCGTTAAAACTTGATTTGATGTCTTATTTTGTATAAATACAATATTTTATCGAATCTCATATACTTCTAAACTGAACTCAATTGATATTCTATTTGTACAACCCCTCCACTATTTTACTTTATTTAAATCCTAAATTTAATGATTCATTTGATGATTCACTGTATTTAATTGTATTTAAATTATTTATTGGTCATCCTGGTTGATATTGATACGAAAACTATACATATGGTAGCACGGGTATATTTACCGTGCAAAAGTGATTCGGAAAGATGTGGGCACAAGATGCCACATGTGTAAAAATTTGAACGTTGTGAATCATGAATTGAGATGTAACGACCTGACCGGTCGTTTTGAGCTCTAGCATGTCGTTTGGTGGTTTAAGGCCTTGAGTAGCTTCAATTCAAGTATTATGACTTGTACGTGTGGTCAGAACTGAATTTCGGGGAGTCCAGGATTGATATGGAAACACAATTCTAATTTCGGAAGCTTTAAGTTGAAAGAATTGACTAAGGTTTGACTTTTGAGTAACCGACCTTAGAATTGGAATTTGAAGGTTCCAATAGGTTCGTATGATGATTTTGGACTTGGGCGTATGTTCGGGTTGAATATCGGATCACCCAGGAGAATTTTGGCGCTTATTATGGAAGGTTGGCATTTTGAAGGCTTAAGAATTTTCTAAGTTTAGTTTGAAGTGGGCTTTGGTGTTATCGATGTCTGTTAGGGGTTTTGAGCCTTGGACTAGATTTGTTATGTCATTTGTGACTCGTGTGCAAAGTTTGAAATCATTCCGGATTAATTTGATATGTTTCGGCACGGGATATAAAATTTGGAAATTTATAAGTTTGATTTGAGGCACATTCATGATTTTGATGTTGTTTGACGTGGTTTAAGGCTCTGACTAAGTTCGTATTGTACTTTGGGATATATTGGTAAGTTTGTATGGGGTCCCGGGGGCCTCGGGTGCGAATCGGATTGAAAACGGGTCGAGTTTGGACTTGGAAGAACTGCTGAAGCTTAAGGCTTCTGGTGCGATCGCACTTACGAGTTTATGTCCGCAGGTGCGAGACCACAGGAATGACCCAAGAGTCGTAGAAGCGGTAGGGAGTGAGCTGGATGGGATTCGTAGGTGCGAGGAATTTGTTGCACCTGCGGGCTCGCAGATGCGGGCGAGGGAGCGCAGAAGCAGAAGTGGCCTGGGGCTAGTTGATCATAGGTGCATGTGTTGTAGCGCACTTGCGGAGCCGTAGATGCGGAGTTATGCCCGAGCTGGGGAGTCCGCAGGTGCGGAGATTTTTCCGCATAAGCGGATGCGCACCTGTAGTTGATTGGCCACAGAAGCGGAAAGTGCTCGCTATGGGGGAGGCGGCATCTGTGAGGAAGTTTACGCAGAAGTGGAGCCGCAGAAGTGGCTACTGTACCGTAGATGCGAGAAGGTCACTGGGGTAGTGTTGTTTTAAGAACGGGATTTGGCCATTTTTCTTGCATTCTCTCTTGGTATAGGCAATTTTTGTAGAGCTTCAAGTAGAGGTCTTCATCATCTATGGGAAGGTAAGTTATTCCCCCCTATTACAACTTAAATACATGGTTTGTATAAGGTTTTAAACATGGAAAATTGTAGAAATTCTGGGGTTTTGGTGGAAAACCTACAATTGGCATTTTTAGAATTTGATCACGAAATTGGACATGGAATTAGGAATAAATTATATATTTGAGTTTGTGGTGTTATGGGTAAAGTTTATCCTCAAATATTATCGGAATCCAGGCACGTGGACCCGAGAGTTAGCTTTATCAACTTTTCGAGCGGAGTTGAAAATTATTTAAAATGATTAATTATGGGTATTAGAATATATTTTGATGGGGTTGCTCATTGTTTGAACAGTTTTGGATCGACGAGCTTTGGTTTGAGGTGTTAGAGAAGCTTTGGAGCCGGTTGTGGAACTTCGGAGTGAGGTAAGTCTCTTATCTAACCTTGTGAGGGGGAAACCACCTCTAGGTGATATTTATTGTTATGTGCTACTAGTTGTGGGTGCTACGTACGCACGAGGTGACGGGAGTCCGTACATTGCTAAAGCATGTTTATGTCCGGGTAGACTTAGGATCTCATCATGAAATGTTTGAATTACTTGAACTCATTCTGCTGGTTTAATTAATTGAAGTTATAATTGAAATCGATTTAGAAGTAAATATATGTATACTAGGCTAAGCCTTAAAATTTTGAGTTGTGGGCGAGTTATTTGAGAAATGGTAAAAATTATATTTAATTGATGCTCGTGTACTGTATTGTAAATGTGCGTCTCTTAATTCAGAAACTTCCTTCCTTTTTCTTGTGTAGCGGGCCGAACGCCTCGTCAGTATATAGATGCATCTATGGATCGTGCCGCACGTCCCTCGACAGTGTACACGTTATTCTGGATCGGACCGAACGACCTCGGTAGTATCGTGCGTTATATCGCTAGTAGCCCGAATATTTACGAGCTAATCTTTCCACTGAGGCATTTTATGATATTTCCTATTTATATGATAATGACATTTAACATTTGTCTGAGTTGTTAAGGTAGAATACAAGGTTTAGAAATTCATGCTTTAAAAGGATAATTGGAAGGTTATGTAACTTACAGATTTACCCCATCATTATCGTATGCTTCATATATGCTCATGTTCTATTATATTATTTTATTGGACCTTTAGTAAGTGTCGATGTCGACCCATTGTCACTATATTTCCGGGGCTAGGCTAGATACTTACTGGGTACGTGTTGATTTACGTACTCATACTGCACTTCTGCAATAAATGTGCAGGATCTGACAGGTTCATTGATGATCACCTTGCCGCGTAGGCGCACCTGTTGAGGAGACTTTATGTGAGCTATATTCCAGGCTGTGCAAAGCACTCCACCGAGTCTCCATTGTACTATTTATTTCATTCTGTCTTATTACATTCGGGACAAATGTTGTATTATTACTATATTCCTTAGAAAATGCTCATGCACTTGTGACACTGGGTTTTGGGAGTTTTCTACGGGTTGTTCGTTGTTGTAATTGTGTAAAAGATTTCATTTGCTATGTAAATTATATTTTATATTATTCAATTAAGGAAAATCATGACTTCAGAATACTAGAATGAGTAACTAAATTCGTAAATCTCCGTTGGCTTGCCTAACGGCAGTGTTATGCGCCATCACGACCTTTAGCAGATTTTGGGTCATCACATGAGATTTCGAGAAGTGATACCTCGGGTAATTTATGTTGAAATACATTCTTTATAAATAATTTAATTGATTGATTTGTTATATGATTCCTTACTTGAACCCATTCACATGTCATTTGTACTCTGACTGTGTTGTTGCTTAATCACTTGATTGTTTCCTCGTTGCCATATGTGTTCTCATTGTTCTCATTGTTGATTTGAATTGGTAATTCTTCTGTTATTTGCCTTATTGGAGTAGAGATTTGCATGGTTTGAGACAAGTAACACTTCTTAACTTAGTTTTGAGGGTATGAATCCCCGAATTACTAGTTATGTGGTTGGTCTAAAGGTGACGCAAATACTAGGTGACATGCGTGTGGGTGTGCACCGTAGAAATTATGATTCGGTCGATTCCGTGGAGTCGTGTAGTCATATGAACTTGTTATGTTCTATATATTCTCCACGTGTTAGTGAAATTGAGCCGTGATTCATGTTAGAAATCATGTTAGGCTATATGCTTATCCGGTTAAGACCCACTGGGGTCATTTCTTGTGATGACCCAAAATCCACTATAAATCGTGATGGCGCCTAACGTCGTCGTCAGGCAAACCAACGTTGATTTACCAATTTAATTTCCCGTTTTAGTATTTTAAAAGAAATATTGTTCCTTAATTAAATAGTATGAAATGTAATTTACGGAGTAAGTGAATGTATCTACACGTACCACAATAATAAACAGCCTGGAATCCCCCAAAACCCGGTATCACAAGTGCATGAGCATCAACTAGGAAATATGATAAAATGCAACATCTGTCCGGAATACAAATTAGACAAGACTATGTAAATAACACTGAGGGGGACTCTGTGTGCTTCTGATTTGTAACATGGAACGCAGCTCACCGTAAGTCCCCGCAATAGCTGCGCCTCTGCGCCCAAAAGGTCACTAGACATACATGAACCTACACAAAAATGTGCAACAAGTGTAGTATGAGTACTTAAATCAACACATACCCAGTAAGTATCAAGTCTAATTTCGAAGAAGTAGTGATGAGAGGTCGACATCGACACTTACTAAAGGTCCAATATAGCAACATAATAAAAGCGTGAGCAGATATGAAGCATATGGAAATTCGATTCCGATCACACGTATAAGTCATAATACCTGAAGTGAAGCTACTCAAGGTCACAAATCGCCGAACGATGCGCTAGAGCTCAAAACGAACGATCAGGTCGTTACATTCTCCCCCACTTAAACATACGTTCGTCCTCGAACATGTCAAGAATTGCTTCGGAGTTGTCCAAAATTAATGTTTAACACCGTGTGCACCTACTTGTGCCATCACAATCCCAGTTTGGCACCTCAGCTCGAGTCGGACTAAAGGTCCTCCTTTTTATTGAATCAATAAGCCTTATAACCAAATACCAACCTCTGAATTTATTTATAATACCTGCTTCTAACATACAAACAATGTATTAATCACCGCACACTGTACTAAAACATGAATGTGCATTTGTGGTAAAATCACACCATGCACCTACATAAGTCGGTACATTCTCCCCCACTTAAACATACGTTCGTCCTCGAACATGTCAAGAATTGCTTCGGAGTTGTCCAAAATTAATGTTTAACACCGTGTGCACCTACTTGTGCCATCACAATCCCAGTTTGGCACCTCAGCTCGAGTCGGACTAAAGGTCCTCCTTTTTATTGAATCAATAAGCCTTATAACCAAATACCAACCTCTGAATTTATTTATAATACCTGCTTCTAACATACAAACAATGTATTAATCACCGCACACTGTACTAAAACATGAATGTGCATTTGTGGTAAAATCACACCATGCACCTACATAAGTCGGTACATTCTCCCCCACTTAAACATACGTTCGTCCTCGAACATGTCAAGAATTGCTTCGGAGTTGTCCAAAATTAATGTTTAACACCGTGTGCACCTACTTGTGCCATCACAATCCCAGTTTGGCACCTCAGCTCGAGTCGGACTAAAGGTCCTCCTTTTTATTGAATCAATAAGCCTTATAACCAAATACCAACCTCTGAATTTATTTATAATACCTGCTTCTAACATACAAACAATGTATTAATCACCGCACACTGTACTAAAACATGAATGTGCATTTGTGGTAAAATCACACCATGCACCTACATAAGTCGGTACATTCTCCCCCACTTAAACATACGTTCGTCCTCGAACATGTCAAGAATTGCTTCGGAGTTGTCCAAAATTAATGTTTAACACCGTGTGCACCTACTTGTGCCATCACAATCCCAGTTTGGCACCTCAGCTCGAGTCGGACTAAAGGTCCTCCTTTTTATTGAATCAATAAGCCTTATAACCAAATACCAACCTCTGAATTTATTTATAATACCTGCTTCTAACATACAAACAATGTATTAATCACCGCACACTGTACTAAAACATGAATGTGCATTTGTGGTAAAATCACACCATGCACCTACATAAGTCGGTACATTCTCCCCCACTTAAACATACGTTCGTCCTCGAACATGTCAAGAATTGCTTCGGAGTTGTCCAAAATTAATGTTTAACACCGTGTGCACCTACTTGTGCCATCACAATCCCAGTTTGGCACCTCAGCTCGAGTCGGACTAAAGGTCCTCCTTTTTATTGAATCAATAAGCCTTATAACCAAATACCAACCTCTGAATTTATTTATAATACCTGCTTCTAACATACAAACAATGTATTAATCACCGCACACTGTACTAAAACATGAATGTGCATTTGTGGTAAAATCACACCATGCACCTACATAAGTCGGTACATTCTCCCCCACTTAAACATACGTTCGTCCTCGAACATGTCAAGAATTGCTTCGGAGTTGTCCAAAATTAATGTTTAACACCGTGTGCACCTACTTGTGCCATCACAATCCCAGTTTGGCACCTCAGCTCGAGTCGGACTAAAGGTCCTCCTTTTTATTGAATCAATAAGCCTTATAACCAAATACCAACCTCTGAATTTATTTATAATACCTGCTTCTAACATACAAACAATGTATTAATCACCGCACACTGTACTAAAACATGAATGTGCATTTGTGGTAAAATCACACCATGCACCTACATAAGTCGGTACATTCTCCCCCACTTAAACATACGTTCGTCCTCGAACATGTCAAGAATTGCTTCGGAGTTGTCCAAAATTAATGTTTAACACCGTGTGCACCTACTTGTGCCATCACAATCCCAGTTTGGCACCTCAGCTCGAGTCGGACTAAAGGTCCTCCTTTTTATTGAATCAATAAGCCTTATAACCAAATACCAACCTCTGAATTTATTTATAATACCTGCTTCTAACATACAAACAATGTATTAATCACCGCACACTGTACTAAAACATGAATGTGCATTTGTGGTAAAATCACACCATGCACCTACATAAGTCGGTACATTCTCCCCCACTTAAACATACGTTCGTCCTCGAACATGTCAAGAATTGCTTCGGAGTTGTCCAAAATTAATGTTTAACACCGTGTGCACCTACTTGTGCCATCACAATCCCAGTTTGGCACCTCAGCTCGAGTCGGACTAAAGGTCCTCCTTTTTATTGAATCAATAAGCCTTATAACCAAATACCAACCTCTGAATTTATTTATAATACCTGCTTCTAACATACAAACAATGTATTAATCACCGCACACTGTACTAAAACATGAATGTGCATTTGTGGTAAAATCACACCATGCACCTACATAAGTCGGTACATTCTCCCCCACTTAAACATACGTTCGTCCTCGAACATGTCAAGAATTGCTTCGGAGTTGTCCAAAATTAATGTTTAACACCGTGTGCACCTACTTGTGCCATCACAATCCCAGTTTGGCACCTCAGCTCGAGTCGGACTAAAGGTCCTCCTTTTTATTGAATCAATAAGCCTTATAACCAAATACCAACCTCTGAATTTATTTATAATACCTGCTTCTAACATACAAACAATGTATTAATCACCGCACACTGTACTAAAACATGAATGTGCATTTGTGGTAAAATCACACCATGCACCTACATAAGTCGGTACATTCTCCCCCACTTAAACATACGTTCGTCCTCGAACATGTCAAGAATTGCTTCGGAGTTGTCCAAAATTAATGTTTAACACCGTGTGCACCTACTTGTGCCATCACAATCCCAGTTTGGCACCTCAGCTCGAGTCGGACTAAAGGTCCTCCTTTTTATTGAATCAATAAGCCTTATAACCAAATACCAACCTCTGAATTTATTTATAATACCTGCTTCTAACATACAAACAATGTATTAATCACCGCACACTGTACTAAAACATGAATGTGCATTTGTGGTAAAATCACACCATGCACCTACATAAGTCGGTACATTCTCCCCCACTTAAACATACGTTCGTCCTCGAACATGTCAAGAATTGCTTCGGAGTTGTCCAAAATTAATGTTTAACACCGTGTGCACCTACTTGTGCCATCACAATCCCAGTTTGGCACCTCAGCTCGAGTCGGACTAAAGGTCCTCCTTTTTATTGAATCAATAAGCCTTATAACCAAATACCAACCTCTGAATTTATTTATAATACCTGCTTCTAACATACAAACAATGTATTAATCACCGCACACTGTACTAAAACATGAATGTGCATTTGTGGTAAAATCACACCATGCACCTACATAAGTCGGTACATTCTCCCCCACTTAAACATACGTTCGTCCTCGAACATGTCAAGAATTGCTTCGGAGTTGTCCAAAATTAATGTTTAACACCGTGTGCACCTACTTGTGCCATCACAATCCCAGTTTGGCACCTCAGCTCGAGTCGGACTAAAGGTCCTCCTTTTTATTGAATCAATAAGCCTTATAACCAAATACCAACCTCTGAATTTCTTTATAATACCTGCTTCTAACATACGAACAATGTATTAATCACCGTACACTGTACTAAAACATGAATGTGCATTTGTGGTAAAATCACACCATGCACCTACATAAGTCGGTTGCCCATAATGACATCCTCCGACCACAATAGCTGAAATTTTACAAGTCTGTCGCCCGCAATACATCTCATGACGTATATAAGTCTTGTTCCAATTCTCACAATACTGCCATGACAAAAGAGTCGTGTAGAAACTCATAACCACCCGTCGAATCAACAAATCATTGAGTATCTCCCCTGGACAAGAACCTTTACCCCATTCTGAACTAAATGATGATGTTTGCTCTTTAATATACCTCATATAAGTCTGATTGCACTAATTTCAGGTCCAATAGTCTCATCTTGTCCAGTACACACTGCTATGGCAACAAGCTACCTCAAACACTGCCAAAAGTCGCATATGATGCCCGCAATGTGCCAACAAACTACAGACTCAAATATAACTTATAAGGAAGAACAATATCTAATAGGGAATTACGCAACCCGCGTAACAAATAAAACGGCCGAATAGGTGCTATGAACCCTACCTCATGAATGAAAACAAGGCATATAAAATGAGCGTATGGAACCATTCTCAACATCTCACTGTTGCAGCGTGCAACCCGATCCATCATGACACTGTTACGGTGTGCAACCCGATCCAACTATGACACTGTTGCGACATACAACCCAATCAAAACATTATATACCCATGGCAGTGTGC
The DNA here is from genome assembly GCA_000715115.1 of Nicotiana otophora. Classification (NCBI taxonomy): domain Eukaryota; kingdom Viridiplantae; phylum Streptophyta; class Magnoliopsida; order Solanales; family Solanaceae; genus Nicotiana; species Nicotiana otophora. The sequence continues at coordinate 249,973 of AWOL01S0052954.1, forward strand.
CACCCAATCCGCATATAACAATCAATAAGAAAACACACAACGAGCAGTAGCGCTTATACTTACGAAATACCCAAATATCGACCACAAGCACGCCAAGTGCATAATACAAATACCAGGGAGATGGATAGCGCTACACGCTACGAAACTCAAGAATAACTAAGGTGCGATAATGACCTGCACCTCGAGAGCCATCCTACTCACATTACACTACAAGCTACATGGAACCTCACACCAATTCTGATCACATCATACTAGGCCAATAACCTTTCAAAGATCCATAATAACATTTTTCCATGACACGCAATAACAACTGTTAAATCCGGAACAAACATCATACATTTCACATCCCAAGAAATAGAACGCCTGTCTGGTATAAACTCATACATTAGCGATATCACCAAAATTTCCATACTTGGTTTCAATCTATAACAATCAAGTGACTCCCATGCCATACCAATACAAATCTTTCAATGGGATACGCTCCCACAACCATTACGCACCAGGTAGCAAAGTCTGCATTTCCATACCACCGACCGTGCTAATCTGTAAGGTAATTCAAGAACTCGCGAATCATCACCAAAAGTCTCTTACCCAGAATGTCGTTCTCGGGTGACACTAAAGAAAATGCTTGCTTACTCTAAACATTTGAATTCTCCCTTGCTCATCCGAGCTTGTGACATTCTTGACGACACCGGATTGCAATCTTGATCCTCAACTAAATTTCCCATATCGCCCAATGCACTTAAAACGCCACTATGCGAAAATACCAGAATTCATCATAACTCCTGAACTACTAGTAGAATGAACAGTACATTGGCTACAAAACCCTTCATTCAGCCCATTTCAGAACAACCAATTCAACACGCAACTGAAATCCAAACCGCAAATAATACAAACCTTAAGTGGTGGTCTAAGTTGTCACAACTCTTTCGAAAACCCATTTACACCACACAACCATTTGAATCATATACTTCCCAGATCAAACAAATTGTGGTGGCACTCAAGCCAAATCGTACAACCATAAATCACCTGTACGACTTCACGCTGAAGGAGCTGATCACTACCTCAGTCATGCTGATTCAACCATTACTAACCGACCCAATTCCTTTAAATTTACTCTTGACTTGCCTTGGAGATAATATCAGCTCCATTCAAAACATAACGAACTAAATATGCATTTATATTGAGTGACTCACATCATGAGACCACATCGTCTTAATACTCATGAATCATCGCATACCTTCCTCGTGCACACAATGATATTTTTAACTAGTGTACCCATTCCGCAAGACCTCCTACAAATCCAAAGTTATTTCTTCATTTCCTACAATACTGCACTGCATACCCGATGATAACATAGAACATTCCAAGTCTTGTTCACAATCCACTGCAGAAACTCGATCATTAACCACGCAACGGACCTGAAATCCTTAGGCTTTACACTTTAATTCTTGAACTCACTAGGACTGTTGTTGAGAGTCTCCCACTTTGACTTGGTCTCGAATATAACCAACCTTCATTGCTCTGCTAGTAAATGAATACCCTCATAGGGAAGCAACATGTTGAATCGATAAGATGGAGTTTCGTACACATTTATTAAGTTCCTTACCCGAGTTACTCCTGGTGTATTTCTTTTCCTAGTCATAAATAATTCGCCAATGCACCGATAGCTAGAACCCGCACAAGCAGACAACCACGTGATCCAATCATAGATGGTGAGGCTCCCCGACTTAGCTTTAAGCTATAATTACATAATGTTGAGCCCACAATGATTCCTCCTTCTCAATTACCATTATAACCCGCCAGACTTCTCGAAGTATTTAGGCTTTTCATGAACATTCTGAATCACCAACCACAATTTCATATCCGACCTCATTCCACAACGTTGTATAGGTCTGTTCCTTCCCCATTAACATCAACTGAGAGTTCAACAATATCATCAAAACTCAAGAAAACGATAATCAGATCTTCACACCCCTTTCCATTTCAAGCAACCCCCTTCAGCCGCATTAAACCTTTCTCCGTACAGTAACTATCATTCCCAATAAGATACATAGACCAAATCACCTTCCATGGCGATTTCCAAACCATTCAACACTTTCTCGAGGTACGTGTCTATCCTACCATAAAATCCATATGTTACTCTGGCTCTCCCTCTCCGGTCAAACCATATCCGTTAAGAAACTTCCCGACTTCCGCTTCTCATACTTGGCCTACTAGTAAATTAACCACCGCAAAACACCTCCCCATGTCCTTCCTTATTCTTCGTTTCCCAATTATTGTATTAAATCGAAATCCATCTCTGTAGCACCTAAACTAACAAATTACTACCAATTCTAAGTTCCTAGTAGATCACATTCCTCTAGCCATCAACATTGGAATCACCCATTCGATCCTAAGCCGCTGCACACCGCTATTTCTGACAACCTCCCATCAAGCTCCATTTCACAACACCCTGCTCCGAAGGAAAATATCAAAGGAGATCAGAACACCGACGAGCCCTAATGTGTTCAAACAAAGACGATGACACACTTCCTCGACATCCATAGTCCGATTGCCTTTCCTTTGGTGGAAATAATCACCGAACCTCTAAATCATGCGCTGAGAAATCCTCATTCCAAGTCATTCACTTCCTCGACACACAAACAAGCACCCTACCATTACACAACCACCGTGCAATAACAACACATGAACATCATAACAATCTGTGCATAACCTCAAAACCGTAGGAAATATAGATACTGAGTTGAAACACCAGAACATCCTTCCGCAAGGAGACGATAGATAGCCCACTCGAATATGCAGGGAAAATATCCTGCACCATGTCTGTAGAACCACTACAAATCCTCGATGCCCGATTGATAACTAGCTCTTCACGTCGCGTAAGAATGAGTAGGAAGGAAATACATGCACAAACCTCAATAGAATCAAACCGCACGATAAGAAATCAATAAGAGAAAGTTTTCTTAACAACCCTGTAGCCTCTCGAAGTTAAGTACAGACGTCTCTGTACCGATTCGCAAGACTCTACTAGACTTGCTCATGACTCGCGAGACCTACGTGAACCTAGTACTCTGATACCATGTTGTCTCGACCTAAAATCTACTATAGATCATGATGGTGCCTAACGCCGCCGTCAGGCAAGCCAATGGTGATTTACCAATTTAATTTCCCATTTTAGTATTTTAAAGCAATAGTTTTCCTTAATTAAACATTATGAAATAGAATTTACGGAGTAAGTGAAAGTATCTACACGTACCACAATAATAAACAGCCTGAAAGACCCCTAAAACTCGGTATCACAAGTGCATGAGCATCAACTAGAAAATATAATAAAATACAACATCTGTCCGGAATACAAGTTAGACATGAGTATGTAAAGAACACTGAGGGGGACTCTGTGTGCTACAGATTTGTATCATGGAATGCAGCTCATCGTAAGTCCCCACAATAGCTGCACCTTTGCGCCCAAAAGGTAACTAGACATACATGTGCCTGCATAAAAATGTGCAGCAAGTGTAGTATGAGTACATAAATCAATGTGTATCCAGTAAGTATCAAGTCTAACCTCGAAGAAGTAGTGACGAGAGGTCGACATCGACACTTACTAAAGGTCCAATGAAGCAACATAATAAAAGTGTGAGCAGATATGAAGCATATGGAAATAATAGGGTAAATCTGTAAGTTGCATAGTCTTCTAGATATTTCCTTTAAGGCATAAATTTCTAAATCTTGTATTCTATCATAACAACTCAGAAAATGTCAAGTATAATTATCAAATAAATAAGTAATACCAAATAAAATGCCTGGCATTGGTAGAAAGATTTGCTCATGAATATTCGGTCCACTAACGATATAAAGAACGATCTTGTCGAGGTCATTCGGCCTGATCCGGAATAATGTGTACACTGTCGAGGGTCGAGCGGCACGAACCATAGATGCATCTATACTGCCGAGGTATTCGGCCTGCTGCACAAGAAAGAAGGATATTTTATTAACCTCCGGAGTGAGAAGCTCACAAGGCTAACATATAAGGATGTACAATTTCTATTAATGATCGAGTAATTTTCACAGAAATTCAAGTATATGAAATTTCGGTCTTTTACCATTTCCTCTAACAATTTTCAATGTCATTCAGGTACTTCTATTAAGGATTCAAACATTACAAGTAATTCATGATTCGGGTCCTAAAATACTCGGATATAAGCATAATTAGTAGCTACACACGGACTCTCATCACCTCGTGCGTACGTAGCGCCCACAATTAGAAGCATATATTAATTTAATTCAGCTATGGGGTAAATTCCCTCTTACAAGGTTAGACAAGAGGCTTACCTTACTCCAAAGTTCCATAGCCGGCTCCAACGCCACTCTAACACCTCGAACCAATGCTTGTCGATCCAAAACAACCCAAACAATGTGCAATTCAATTAATATGTGTTTTAATACCCATAACTAATCAATTTGAGAAATTTCCAACTCCGCTGGAAATGCTGGCAGTGGGGCCTACGTCTTGAAACCCAACGACACTCACATAATCCGACAACCCATCCAATTACAAGTTTAACCATACTACTTTCACACAAATCCGACTCCGAATCGGTATTCAAAACTCGAAAATTCATTTTATGAAATTATAGAAATTTCCTTCGATTTCTCTTGAAGATTCGATAATCATACACCAAAAATGAAGATTAATTCATGAAATATAATTACGAGGGAGTCAAGAATATTGACCCCAAGTTGTGTAGTAAAGTTCCTCTCAAACGTTGCCTAAATCGAGCTCAACAATCCGAAATATGGGTGAAAATATCGAACCCTCGAACTTAAAGGGTTCTGCCCAGTCATTTCCGCTTCTGCGAACACAAGAGCCGCTTCAGCAACACGAGCTCCACTTATGAGGAATCCACTAGCTAGTCGACCCCTCACACCTGCGGATCTCCATTTTCTTCTGCGCTACCGCAGGTGTGAAGCCAAACGCACTTCTGCGCTCCGTATCGCTTTTGCGCCCAGGGCCCTCACTTCTGCGGGGCCGCAGATGCGCCCCAATTTTTGTTTCTGTGATCTTCCCTAGATAAGCCTACTTATGATTCTGTGATCAACTGTCCGCATTTGTGGACTAGCATCTGCGCCCATTCTTCTGCAAATGTGGAAAAACTAGAACCAACATACCTACAACAATGCAACATGAAACGAAAATGATCCGAACCTCGTCCGAAACTTACCCGGGGCCCTCGGGACCCTGTCCAATCACACTAACCAGTCCCAATACATAAAACGAACCTTCTAGGGACCTCAAATCACATAGAACAATATTGAAACCACGAATCACACCCCAATTCAAGCCTAATGAACTTTAGAACTTCAAACTTCTACATTCGACGCCGAAACCTAACAAATCAAGTCTGAATGATCTCAAATTTTACACACAAGTCATAATTGAGATTACAGACCTACTCCCACTTATGGAATTGGAATCCGACCCCGATATCAAAAAGTCCACTCCCGGTCAAACTTCCCAAAATCATTCAAATTGCCAACTTTCGCCAATTGACGCCGAATCGACCTATAGACCTCCAAATCAACATCCGAACGCGATCCTAAGACAAAAATCACCACACAGAACTATTCCCAGGCTTGGAATGCCAAACTAACATTGATAACATAAAAATCCACTTCAACCCAAACTTAGGAAATTCTTATACTTTTAAAAAGCCAAACTTCCGTAATAGGCGCCAAAATACTCCCGGGCCACCCGATACTCGACCCGAACATACGTCCAAGTCTGAAATCATCATAAAAACCTATTGAAAACTTAAATTCCTCGTTCTAAGGTCATTTACTAAAATCCAAACCTTAGTCAATTCTTTCAACTTAAAGCTTCTGAATTTAGAATTTTCTTCCCACATCAACTCCAAACTTTCCGAAATTCAATTTTGACCACACGTACAAGTTATAATACCTGAAGTGAAGCTACTCAAGGTCTCAAATTGCCGAACGACATGCTAGAGCTCAAAACGACTGGTCGGGTCGTTACATTTCTGCTGTTGAATTATTTGCTTAAATGGCAATTTTGTACTCAGTTTCATCCATCATTTGCATATCATATCTCAGTGTCTGTTACTATTTATTGTTGTGTTATATATCAGTGTTTGGGATGATTGGCCTGAGATTTGTAAGTCAGAGACTGGAGAGATTGATGACTGAGTTGAGGCCTAAGAGTCGTGTTGTGAGTGAGATTTGTGGATCGGGCTGCACACCGCAGCAGTCCTTATGGATCTATATATATTATTATTGTATGGATCGGGCTGCACGCCACAACAGGCGTTTTAGTCTTTATTATTATGGGATTGGGCTGCACGCCGTAGCATGCCACATTGGCTTTATATTAGCACTTGGGCAGGATCCACCCCTCCGTAGATGTAACATTCCTCATATGAGTCATACTTGGCATATTTTATCTGTGTTAAGCTTAACTGTTAAACTTGAAAGTATGTCTACATTCCTGTACTGTGTACCAATAAATTATGAGTTTCTCTGAGATATTATTGTCATATTTCCTGTCATATATATATTGTTTGAAAATCTGTATTTGGACTGTATTAGTTAAGCTCGTCACTACTTTCAGTCCAAGGTTAGTCTTGTTACGTATTGAGTACATTGGGTCAGTTATACTCATACTACACTCTGCACTTCATGTGCAAATCCATGTACTTTGGAGCATACCGGTTACTAGCTTGGGAGCATTAGCTCTTCGGAGACTACTGAGGTAGCGGCCTTGGCGCACGCTGACCTTGATTCTCCTTTTTCTAGTTATTTGTATTATTCTATCTTTCTAGACAGTGTTTGGCAGTCATACTATGTTATCAGTTAGATGCTCATGTACTCACTGACACCCGGATATTTGGGGCATATTATAATGAGTCACGATATTTTCTTATCAGTATTTATGAGATTTTACTCTTGGGATTATTTTACTATGTTTCCAAATTTAAAGATGCATGATTTATTGTGATTGTTGGCTTACCTAGTATTGCGATAGGCGCCATCACGACATGTGAGATTTGGGTCATGACAAGTTGGTATCAGAGCCTAGGTTACATAGGTATCATGAGTCATGAGCAAGTTTAGTAGAGTCTTGTAGATAGGTACATAGACGCCTATACTTATCTTCGAGAGACTGCCAAACAATTAGCAAAACTTAACTTTCTTGTATTCTCGTCGTGCGAATTTGATGATTCCAGAAACTAAATTTCTGTTATTATATTCTCTCATAGATGGTGAAGACACGTGCTATCGGATCGGGCGGATGGCTACGTGAACCACCAGATAGGGCCATGAGAGGCCGGGGCCACGACTGTGGTGCATCTCGTACAACAGCTAGAGCAGTACCTGTAGACCCACTAGTTGCTCCAGTTCAGGAGCAGATTCTAGATATGGTTGAGCTGGTGGAACCAACTCAGGCACCAACTGTGTCCATTGTGATTCCAGGCCTTTAGGAGGCTCTACCCCAGATATTGGCTGCTCGCACTAGCCTGGCTTAGGCAGTTTCAGTTTCGGCCGCACCAGCCACATCTCAGGCCGCGAGAGGTGCTCAGACCCCCCCCCGCTCGTAATCCAGAGCAGGTGGTGCAGGAATTTTAGATACCAAGGGTACTACCAGCCCAGCCGATTGTAATTGCACAGGCCTAGGTGGGTCCTATTATGAGTGATGAGGAACAGAAGAGACTATAGAGATTCGGGAGGCTCAAGCCCCTATCATTTAGTGGGGTTGAGTTAGAGGATGCTCAGGATTTCTTGGATAGGTTCCTGTGGATTCGTCGCACGATGGGTATTCTGGAAACTAGTGGGTCTCATTTACTACTTTTGAACTGGCAGGGGCAGCTTTTAGATGGTGGGAGGCCTATGAGTGGAGAAGTCTAGTCGATGTTGCACACTTTAATGGCATGATTGCTCCGTTCTCTTCTTGGAGAAGTTTGTACAACCAACCCGCAGGAAGGAGTTGCGTAGGCAATTTGAGCAGCTACGCCAGGAGGGTATGTCCGTGACTCAGTGTAAGATGAAATTTTTAGAGTTGGCTCATCACGTGATTTGGTTGGTTCCCACAGAGAGGGAGAGGATTAGAAGGTTCATTGATGAGCTCAACTATGGACTATGCTTTGTTATGACTCGAGAGAATGTATCGGGTTCTAGGTTTGACGAGGTGGTTGATATTTCTTGGCGACTAGAGCTGGTCCGAAATTAGGAGCGTGAGGAGAGGGAAGCCAATAGGCCTCGTGGTTTGGTTGGTTTCAGTGGTGTTTCTTCCGGGGGTCAGTCCAACCACAATAGGGGTCGTCCTTATAGGCCCACTCAGATGGCTCATTCGGTTCATCGCGGTACATTAGCTAGCCATGGTTCATATAGTGCAAGTCTGGGTCAGTCATCTCTCAATTCCCTCCCATCTCAGAGTTCATCTCATGCTCTATTAGTTCAAGGTTTATCTGTACCAGGTTCTTCTAGCAGTTATTCTGGTTCTCGGGGTCCGATTCAGTCCCCACTACCATTGATAGATCGAAGTTGCTACGAGTGTGTGAAGTTTGGACATGTGAGGAGATATTGTACCTATCTCTTGGGAGGTCCAGTTTAGCAGGAGGGTCAGGCTATGACTTCTACACCAGTTACTTCACCGTCCGCTCAGCCAGCTCGGGGTGGCGCTCGGGAAGCTAGAGGTTGCCCTAGAGAGGGAGGCTGATTAGGTGGTGGTCAGGCTCAATTTTATGCTATCCCTACCAGTCCAGAGGCTGTTGCTTCTGACACGGTGATCACAAGTATTGTTTCAGTGTGCCACAGAGATGCGTCCACATTATTTGACCCTAGTTCTACTTATTCCTATATATCATCCTATTTTACTCGTTATTTGGATATGCCCCGTGAGTCCTTAGTTTCACCTGTTCATGTATCTACGCCGGTGGGCGATACTAATGTTGTGGACTGTGTGTATCGATCGTGTGTGGTAACTACTGGGGAATTGGAGACAAAAGTTGATCTCTTATTGCTTAGTATGGTTTATTTCTACGTGATTTTGGGTATGGATTAGTTGTCCACGTGTCATGATATTTTGGATTGTCATGCTAAGACCGTGACATTGGCGATGCAAGGGTTGTCAAGATTCGAGTGGAGAGGTTCTGTAGATTATGTTTCGAGCAGGGTGATTTATTATCTTAAGGCCCAACGAATGGTTGGGAAGGGGTGTCTATCATATTTGTCCTTTGTGAGGAACGTTGGTGTTGATACTCCTACTATTGATTCTGTTCCGGTAGTGCGATACTTTTCAGATGTGTTTCCTGCAGACCTGTCGGGCATGCCACCCGATAGATATATTGATTTTGGTATTGACTTGGAGACGAGCACTCAGCCCATTTTTATTCCTCTGTATCGCATGACACCAGCAGAGTTAAAGGAATTAAAAGAGGAACTTTAGGAACTTCTTGATAAGGGGTTCATTAGGCCTAGTGTGTCGCCTTGGGGTACACTAATTCTATTTGTGAAGAATAAGGATGGTACTGTGTGGATGTGCGTCGACTATATGCATTTGAAAAGAGTTACAATTAAGAACAAGTATCCTTTGCCACACATTGATGATTTATTTGACGAGCTTTAGGGAGCGAGGGTATTCTCTAAGATTGATTTGAGGTCTGGGTATCACCAATTGAAGATTCAGGACTCATATATTTTGAAGACAACACTCAGGACCTGCTATGGGCTGACAACCTCCCAAACAACATTCATGTATCTGGAAAACAGTGTATTCTAGCCATATCTTGATTTGTTTGTCATAATATTTATTGATGATATCCTGGTGTACTCACGTAGCCAGGAGGAGCATGCACATCATTTGAGGATTGTTTTACAGAGGATGAGGCAGGAGAAGCTTTCTGCCAAGTTCTCCAAGTGTGAGTTTTGGCTTAGTTCGGTGGAGTTATTGGGGCACATGGTGTCCAGTGAGGGGATTAAGGTAGATCCAAAGAAGATAGAGGCGGTTTAGAGTTGGCCCAGACCGTCTTCAGCTGCTGAGATTTGGAGCTTTCTCAACTTGGCCATATATTATCGTCGATTTATGGAGGGTTTCTCATCCATTGCATCACCTTTAACCAGGTTGACACAGAAGGGTGCTCCATTCAGGTGGTCGGATGAGTATGAGGAGAGCTTTCAGAAGATCAAGACTGCCTTGACCAGAACTCTAGTCCAAGTTTTTCCTTCAGCTTTGGGTTCTTATATAGTGTATTGTGATTATTCTCATATTGGTATTGGGTGTGTCTTGATGCAGGAAGGTAGAGTGATTGCTTATTCTTCACGCCAATTGAATCCCGTTAGAAGAACTACCTTGTTCATGTCTTGGAGTTGGCAGCCATCATTCATGCATTGAAGATTTGGAGGCATTATCTCTACGATGTGTCTTGTGAGATATTTATAGATTATTGGAGTCTCCAGCACTTGTTCAAACAAATGGATCTAAATTTGAGGCAGCGAAGATGGTTGGAGCTGTTAAAGGACTATGATGTTACCATTTTGTATCATCCCGAGAAGGTCAATGTGGTGGCCGATGCCTTGAGTAGAAAGGCGGTGAGTATGGGTAGTGTTGCATTTATTTTGGTAGGTGAGAGATCGCTTGTATAAGATGTTCAGGCGTTGGGCAATCAGTTCATGAGGTTAGACATTTCGGAGCCTAGTCGGGTTCTAGCTTGTGTGGTTTCTCATTCTTCCTTATATGATCACATTAGAGAGCGTCAATATGATGACCCCTATTTGCTTGTCCTTAAGGTCATGGTTCAGCATGGCGATGCCAAGGAGGTTACCACTGGGGATGACGGGGTGTTGCAGATGCAGGTTCGGATTTGTGTGCCCAATGTGGATGGGCTAAGTGATTTGATTCTTGAGGAGGCCCACAGTTTGCGATATTCCATTCATCTGGGTGCCGCAAAGATGTATCAAGACTTTAGGAAGCACTATTAGTGGATGAGGATAAAGAAAGATATAGTGGGGTTTGTAGCTCGGTGCCTAAATTGTCAGCAGGTGAAGTACGAGCAGAGACTGGACGGATTGGTTTAGAGGGTTGAGATGGAGTGGTAGTGGGAGCATATCACCATGGACTTTGTAGTTGGTCTCCCACGGAATTCAAGGATGTTTGATGCTATTTGGGTGATTTTGGAACGTTTGACCAAGTCCGCGCATTTCATTCCAGTTAGGACTACCTATTCTTCAGAGTGGTTGGTTGAGATCTATATCTACGAGATTGTTCTCCTTCACGGTGTGCTGGTGTCCATCATTTCAGATCGGGGTACACAGTTTACATCACATTTTTGGAGAGCAGTGCAACGAGAGTTAGGTACACGAGTTGAGTTGAGTACAAAATTCCACCCTCAGATGGATGGACAATCCGAGCACACAATTCATATATTGGAGGATATTCTACGCGCTTGGGTCATGGATTTCGGGGGTTCTTGGGATAAATTTCTACCGCTTGTAGAGTATGCCTACAACAACAGCTACCAATAGAGTATTCAAATTGCTCCGTATGAGGCTTTGTATGGGAGATGGTGTCAGTCTCCGGTAGGTTGGTTTGAGCTAGGTGAGGCTAGGCTAGTGGGTACTGACTTGGTTCGGGATTATTTGGATAAGGTTAAGTTGATTCAGGATTGGCTTCGCACATCGCAGTCTAGACAGAGGAGCTATGCCGATTGAAAGGTTCATGATATTGCTTATATGGTGGGAGAGAAGGTACTGCTCAGAGTTTCACCCATGAAGGGTGTTATGAGGTTCAGGAAGAATGGCAAGTTGAGCCCTCGGTATATTGCACCTTTTGAGGTGCTTGAGAGGATTGGAGATGTGTCTTGCAAGCTTGCATTATGACCTAGTCTATCGAATGTTTATCTAGTGTTTCATGTTTCCATGCTCTGTAAGTACTTTAGCGATCCGTCTCATGTTTTTGACTTCAACACGGTACTGTTAGATGGGGATTTTACTTATGATGTGGAGCCGATGATCATTTTGGATCGACGGGTTCGAAAGTTGAGGTCAAAGAACATAACTTAAGTGAAGGTGCAGTGGAGAGGTCATCCAGTCGAGGAGGCTACTTGGGAAACCGAGCGGGAGATACGGAACAGATATCCATGCCTATTTGAGATTCAAGGTATGATTCTAGACCTGTTCGAGGATGAACGTTTGTTTAAGAGGGGGAGGATGTAATGACCCGACCGGTTGTTTGTAGTATTATATCCCCGTTTCTCTATTTATTGCCTATTCTGTGCTCACTTGTTATTATGTGACTTGTCGGGATGGTTGGTTTGGTTCCGAGGATGTTTCGGAATGAGTTGGGACACTTAGTCCCAAGGTTGAAATCGTAAGTTAAAAGAGTTGACCAGATGCTGACTATTGACTAAATGGCTCCAGAATGGAGTTTTGATAGTTCCAATAGCTCCGTATGATGATTTTGGACTTAGGAGCGTGTCTGTATATTGATTTGGGGGTCCATATATGATTTTGGCTTGAATTGGTAAAAGTTAGAAAAATAAAAATTTGAAGAGTTGAGTTGGCCGAGAGTTGACTTTGTGGTTAACATGCTCGTATTTTGTGATCGCGAAGCTTGGGAAGGCAGTGCTACGCGAATGCGTGTGTTAGGTGACATTCACGAAGAAGAATGAAGGAGACTGGGAGTTTGTATATCGTGTTCACGACTGTCAGTTCGCGTTCGCGAAGAGTACTTTGAGGGCAACTTGATTTTTGTTCTTCGCAATCGCGAAGGACTTTCCGCAATCGCATAGAGGAACACCTGGGCAGAATATAAGTTTTCAAAAATGAGGGTTAGAGTAAAATTTCATAATTGGACTTTGGGAGCTCGGATTGAGGTGATTCTTGGAGGGATTTTCAAGGAATTGATTGGGGTAAGTGATTCTAACTCGGATTTGATTAATATACATGAATCTATCATTATTCTTTATCATTTAATTAGTGTTTTGGGTTGGAAAAATTAGGGAAAATTGTAGAAACTTCATAGGCTTTAATTTTAAAATTTTATGGTCGGGTTGTGATCGGAATTGAGTAATTTTTGTATGGTTGGAATCATGGTTGAATGGGTATTTGGATTTTGTTAATTTTGTCAAATTCCGAGATGTGAGCCCAAGGTTGACCTTTTGAGTTGACTTTTTGAGTTTTGTTAAAGAACTTAGCTTTGTCATATGGAATTGATTCCTATAGTTTGTGTTTATTGTATCGAGTTGTTTGTTGCTTGATTTGACGCGTTTAGAGGCTGATTTATGAGGCAAGGGCTTATTAGAGTAGAGAATTGCACAGTTTTAGGTAAATAACACTTCAAAACTTGGTTCTGAGGGTATGAATCCCTAAATTACGTGTTATGTGGTTGGTGTTTGTCATGCCCCAAACCCGGAGAGGCGTGGCCGGCACCTGGTGCCATATTTGGCCCGAGCATAATACTCTATTACTGTGAACTCTCGAGGGGTAACCCTCAACTTAGGCCGACAAGGCCTACCTTACAAATCAAGGCCGACGAGGCCACCATGAATGTCGACAACCAGCAATACCAAACTAACATGTACACATGGCTGGCAACGCGACCATACTGATATACAAAATATACAGGACTCGTCTACAAGCCTCTAAAGATAGCTGAACTGTATTATGGTCGGGACAGGGCCTCGACCTACCCATCAAACAAGTATATATAAAATGGACTCCAAGGTCTAGACCTAGTGACCCCGAGGAAGTGGAGCTTACCAACCAAGTTGATGTTTGACTCTGTCTAGTGTGAAGGTCTATCCAGCTGTCTATCAGGACCTGCAGGCATGAAATGCAACATCCCCGATAAAAGGGACGTTAGTACAAAATAATGTACCAAGTATATAAGGCAACAAAATAACTAAAAGCTGAAACTGAGCTGATAATATAATAACTGAAAGTAACTAGGAGTCAAAGATAATCTGAGGATATGCTTACCCACTGATACTAATTCAACTCTCTCAATATTGTAAGTAAAATAGCTGTCTGGTCCTATAAGGCTCGGTACGTATAACTGCTCTACCATAGTAGGCTTACTCATAAGCACTCAACCATACTAGGCTCTGTATCTCGGTCATTCTGGGCTCTCTCATAGGCGCTCGGCCACAGTAGGCTCGTATATAACTTACCTTCTAAGAGGTTGTCCAATAGGAGCATGCCCACCAATTATAGCTTGATGGTGGTGAAAATACTCGAATACTGTATATATATATATATATATATATATATATATATAGACCCTCTACTCTATTGACTTAAAGAAGGCAATACTTAACGTAATATAAAGTCCCGATAAGGGAGAATATTATAACTTATGAGACTAGAATAATGTACATAAATTCATGAATATGAACTTCTCTTTATGTATCTTTCTCAAACATATATAGTTACAGGATCATGCCAAAATGAAAAAAAAGGTTTAGCCTTAACATACCTTAACCCCGTTGAGTCCTTAATACCTTCCAAGTAATTCTTCGAACAACTCAACTCAATCTACCATAGCATAAGGAGATTCAAAATCAGTGATGAGTAAAGGATAAGTCCGCAACTTAAAATCCCTTGTAACAAGGGACTCCTCCAGTACCATGTATCAACAACAACAACCATATCAATACAATAAGAACAACATCAACAATAGGGCACAAAATATTTCATTAACAAGTCATCAAAATATCACGACGAATGGCAAGCTCGGATTGAATCCCTTTACCCATTCAACCCTATTATCATTCATTATTGAACTTAGTAATATATACAGTATAATAATGAATACCTTTTAAAGGACTTACAACCTTCTACTCAATTTCAAAGTTACCCGAAATAGCCCAACACAAGATAATATCATGGTGGACAACTTCCAAGTGCTTTATAGCCATTTCTTTTTCTAGTTACCAATTTCCTCAACAAGATTGACATGTAAATCAACATAATCATACTAAAAATATCATAGCCAAGTCATTTTCCATAATTTCTAGCCACTTAAAGTTCATAAAAGCAACTTTCAAATCAATTCATCAAGAACAACATCTCAAGCTAATCCAAGTATTATCTTGTGGTTTATCATCCTAACAACTTAACCAACGTACAAGGAAGCTTAAAAACAATTAGTAGGCTATTATACTCACCTTATCCAGTAGGAACAACTTGAAATTTCATCCAAACACAGCCCACAACTATCCTTAATGACAACACAACCTCAAAGAGGTGTTGTTCTTCACTAGAACTAACTTTTGATGTTGAAATATGGTGTAATTACTTTGGAATCACTTCAAAACCTTATGGTATCGGTTTAGGAGGGTTAGGAGGAGTGTAGGGATGATGTTGGGTCGAATAATGAGAAATAACGGTCGTCCAAATCACTTATAAAGTGAAGTAGGTCGACCGCCGCCTAAGTGGGTCCCATTGAGAGCTGCTGGCGCAGTCTCGCGAAAACACGAATATCTCTCTACTCCGATGTTATATCAATGAGCGGTTTAATGTGTTAAAAACTAGACTCATAAATATTCGATTTGGTAGATGAACCATCTCAAAAATTCAAGTATATTGAGAGAAAAGCTCCGACATTTGACCTAAGTTTCAGCACATTTATAAATGTAACTTGTGATGACCTTTGCCAACGTTTCTTACACAACTTGCTTGACTTCAAAACATAAAATCCAGATATCATATGACTAAAATAACTCATAAAATAACCTTCTTGTCATGTTAATCACCCTAGTATCACCCCAAAAGTACATGTTATAACATTCTCAACTTGGCGACTTTCGACGAAACTTATCTTCTTCAATTTGTTTAGCTTCTAAGCCTTCCAACCCTCTTGGTAATTGTTATCCATGATCTTAAATATTTGTAACCTCCAAGGTAGTATTATTAACTTATTTTATGTACTTTCAAAGATGATCTCATTTTTGGGCTTACTTTAATTAGCTTACGACGTACTCTCACGTACGAAAACATGGGATGTAACATCATTCCCCCGTTTGGAACATTCCTCCTCGAATGTTGACTGATGCGCTTATCAGTCTTATAAACTATATATATAACGAATACTTTAATACTATCTTTGCCGTGTAGGTAACTGTTCTATGAATAAATCTAAGGCTAGAGCATTCCCTCCCCCCCCTCCTTACACCTTTTTCTTACACCATGACTTGTGGTCAGAATTCTTCCAATCTCATAATTGTTGTTACCTTCTGTCATGCAGCCTTACGACTTTGTCCTTGTATGTGCACCTATGAGACTCTTCTCATAGGCAGAACTATGACAAGTTGTCCCTCTGGGCATCTATAGGTATACTGAAGTTCTTTGCATGGTACTATGGCGAACTGACGACTAATGCTATATCATGTTTCATAGCCTCGATTATCTATCCTTATGGATTTACTGCATCTAGGTAGGTCATGTTATACCATAACACGTACTTCGGTTATTATTATCGAGGTATGGTACTAAACTCTAGGTTATTGTCTCGCTGCTTATTCTATATATATAAATTTAAGTCATTTAATGTTTCCTCATTACTATTCATCTTAAGAATGACAGCATAATCTCATCTCATAATTTGGAAATTTTATCCATCTATTGTTGATTTATCTTAATACCGATCTATAATCTACCACTGATAACTTGAAACCTCTTACGTAATACATTGTCACTAGGGCTCATGTCTCATTAGGGAATATCTGAAGTTATTTGTCTAATCCACCTAGGGACGATACTATACTTCAATAATCATATTTCATAGCATCCCAACGTGGTTCATCTTATGGGGGTATTCTAATCCCATGGAGTTCATGAAATCCCTTCTCTTTGAATCAATACTTAAGTGAAGACCTAAATGCCATCCTCTTATCATTTATCACAACTATACCCTTATTCTACTACCAGGGTAGCATTTCATCTCTTTTAAATGCCCATAGTCTTAAACTCCTCTAAGTTCATTCAGGATATACTGAGCTTTCTATAACTTATGGAAACCATAAGCTCTCTTATTTTGATAGGCTTAATCCCGAGAGCTTACCTATTCTCGTCACCTTCTCACTCATCTTTTCTTATCCTTAATCGTGTCTACCTAAAACCTTGTTTCTCTAACCATACTTTAGTTTACGACCTACACATATCTATTTATACTACTCGTAACCTTCCTTTAACTTACTAGAACCATAAATATGCTTATGTTATTTTGGAGTCTCAAGAGAGACATCACATCGTCTATAACTCTTCTTTACTCTCTTAACTAGAACTCTCGGTACCTGGAAACCATAGGGTAGAAGATGTGCTACTGACGACACAACTATCAGTTTTGGATACTGAATCACGACGCTTCCAGACCTCTATCTGAAATCTGGACTATTCACAACCTTCTGCACTTAAGTATCTTATACCTTCTTTACCTTTACCTTTCTTATCTTTAAATCTTGCAATTTATATTTTGTCTCTTTCATAACCTTCCTTCTACATAGGTGGAATTCACATCCACACCTTAAAGCTCCACTATAGTACTTGCACCTCTGGTGCATACACAATCCGGTGGGAGCTTCATACTGACTTTTTATGAGGATGGTACTCTTCTAACTGGCTTTATCGTAGAGTCGTTATAGAATATGGCTATTTTACTATCTCTCTTGTACCAAATTTACCCTTACTCTTATTTGGAATTAATTGATTCATCTTTTACCCTTGTTGCCGATTGAACTCTTATGTGCCTTAAGTGAAGTTGTTGCCTCTTTTATTGCCATGTTGTCTTTTTCATAAATTCTTTTCCTTAATTGAAATTATTATTATCTTTTCCGTAAATGTTTATCCTTAATTGAAGTTACTATTATATTTTCCGTAATTGCTTATCCTAAGTTGAATTTATTATTATCTTTTTCGTAATTGCTTATCCTTAATTAAATTTGTTGTTATCTCTTTCGTAATTGCTCAACCCTAAATTATGTTTTGTTATCTCTCCTTTGTCCAAATATTCTTGTTGAGACCTTATTCCCTGTTGCGTCCTTCTTTGTGAGCTCGTTCTTCCGTTTATTTGTGTTCTGAAGTTCTTGTGTTGATCTACTTGCCATATTCTCGTGTTATTGTTGTTGTTGTTGTTGTTGTTGTACTCAGTGTTGTTAAGATGAGGACTATGAGTGGTTGTGGTATTGAAACTGTTTGAGGAAATATTGTGGCATATGGGCACATGTTGTGAAAGTCATTTCATTGTGTTATTATATTTTGGCACACATGGTATTGTTGTGAGGATTGTCAGGGTGTTCGCATGTGAGTTGTCTGTGCTATTGTTATTATTGATATTTTCACATATGGCGTGACAAGACGGGCTATATCTGTGGGTTTGCGCATGTGGTGAGACAAGGTGAGAATATTATTTTGTGTGTGCAGTGAGACAAGGCGAGCATTTACTTCATTATTGCGCACGTGGCGAGACAAGGTGAGCTATGTCGGGGAATGATTGGTGAAGACTAGTGATTGCCCTGGGGTATTGTTGTTGTTGTTATTTGTGCAGTGGTGTGCCTACCCTATGTGAGTTATACCGTGTACATTTTGTGGTGATCGTTGCTTATGTGCCATTCATTGTTTCTACTCTTAGTTGTTGACTTGAATTGTGGTAGAGCATTTGCACAAGCATACACTTAAATAAATCACATATATCACTTTAAGAAGATGAATCCTGGTGTTATTGAGCATTTACATGTACTCCCGTGTACTTGCCTTCTGTGTGAGAGTTATCATGTTGGCACGTGAATTGTTTATGCAGTCATGAGTGACTGAGTCATTGTTATTGTTGGCACGTGAGTGGTCTATGCGTATAGTAGATATTGTCACTCTCTTGGCACGTGAGTCGTCCGTGCGGTAATAAATTGTAATATGGGCACAAGCTGCCAAGTGATTAGGGTTCATGAATTGGGACCCGTGATTTGTGATTATGAGGTTTGGTACCCAGTGGAAATTCTTGAATAAATATGGTTTAAAAGTGGTTGTTGTTAACGAGTTGTTACTTATTTTCTTTTATTTGGTTTCACCGAACTTAGACTGTGTTCAGCTTACTCTACAACATTATTACCTATCTGCTTCTTGTTGCTAATTGTTATTTATAGTATTTTATTGCGAGTATTGTCTTTCCTTCCTTACTATGCTTAGCTTTATATTAACATTGTTTCCCCGTTAGTTCACCTTCATACTTGTTCAGGTTGTTTAGTCCAGTAGGTGTCTTGACCGTCCCTCGTCAATACTCTACCGGGATTAGTCTTGATACTTGTTGGGTACCATCGTGGTGTACTCATGCTATGCTTTCTGCATATTTTTGTGCAGATTTAGGTATTTCAGAGTTGCTTGATCAATATCTAGTTGTTTGGGTTTTGCTATGGAGACTCAAGGTAAACACGTCGTTGCGTTTGTAGGACTTAGAGCCAACTTCTGATATTGTACCCATACTTTCTATTTCTATTCCAAAACACTTATACTTGGGGATTTTTCTAGCAAATTCAGTAGAGCTTATGCCTTGTACTACCGGTTATGGGATATTATTTCATGTTGGAAATGGTTGTTTCATTTAGAAATATCTGGGTTCTGCCTAATGGTCCTGTTGATTAATTTCTATCAATTAATTCAGTAAGTGTTAGGCTTACCTAGTCGTAGTTTCTGCTCGAAGACAAAAGTTCAAATAACCCGGGTTCTTCTATGTTCTTTCAAATCAGAGCTTTAAATTACCTTTTTCCACCTGAAGTCCGTGAATCCTGCTGCAAATTCCCTGTTTCAATCATAAAATTCAAACAACTAAATCCTGAAACCTAGACCTAAAGACGCAATATCAAATCTACAATTTTCCATCGTGTTTTGTCAAATCGAAGCATACATAGAGTTCCTTCTTATAGGTCATCATGAGAATTCGATGTCCAGAAGTCAAACTCAGTGACCTATGGACAATAGAGTTTAACCGATGGTCCTCTGCCTTCAACGGTCAATCTCCCTTCTCAGGTAAAAATCTTCACTGTGTTTCCCTCTCTTCTCTTTCAAGTTCACTCAATCATGCTCACATCATGTGGTAGTCGTCACTTTCCACTATCTGATTTGAACTTTTTGAAACCCTAGAGACTTAAATGGAACTATAAATAGGGATTTAATGTTCTCACCTAACATCATAAATCAACCACCTAACACCGAAGAGAAACATACATACACAAAGGCAAAGAAGTTTAGGATTCCAACCCTTAAGTTTTCTTACTCTTTTCTTTTCTTTTGCTGAGTACTATCACTGGTTTAAACTTGAGGTTTCTTGGGTCTTAAGCAATTGAAAAGAGCTCTCGTTTGGTCTACTGCTCTAATCAGGTCAGCACATCTCTCATTCTTCGCTTTTATTCATCTCTTTTGAATGCTGCAAATATATTAGATATATTCTGAGTATTACAGTGGTTTTATGGTGTTTAATATGTTAATGCTTATGTTCTGTCAGCTTAATATCTGTTTGTGATTAGTTGTCATGCTTTGAGTCTTTAATCAATGACTAATTAGACCATTAATTGATTCTTGTTGATCTCTGTTCCTGAGTTTCCAATAGTCCACATGTTTAAGTTATTATATGTTCATGTTCACATGAACCTCATAGATTTTATTGGCTTACAATAACCTTTATCCTTGCATGTTGCATCTCTGTAGTTTTTGTGAGTTTTTGAAGTTGAACTTATTATCTGATAACCATGACTAAGATGAATCCAAAGGTGTTAAGTTTATATCCTCTATCCTTTAACCTTAAGCAGGAACTCCAAGTGTTTATATCACCTCTTCTTTACTTATGTCTGTTAGACTATTTCTGAGTTGCCACTATGGTCTTTCATTTTTTTTAGTTGCTTGTTGTTTTTATTGACCTAATCTTATTTAAACTAAACCTCTCCTCTCTTCTCCCAGTAATCCTATTGTACACATCTATTAAGGCTAAGTTATCTTTTCTCATAAAATGATCATGTTCATGTTTCTTCTCTTTGTTATAAAGACTGATAATTGGTTAGACTGATGCAATGTCTTTCCCTTATTTGTAACTTTTTATTAATTAAATCCTATAAAATATGTAAGGTTTCTTCTGTCTACATAGGACCATTACTGATCTGAAATGTGTAAGTAGATAATTGAGTACTGCATGCTCTTGCTTAGCTCCTGGTTTTATATCTTGTGCAAAACATCCCTAGTACTAGCTCTCCTGATAACTTTAAAACCAAATCCAATCCCCAAGTCACATAAAGACCCTTGTTGATGCTATCTGAACCACATGATTTGTTTGAAGCTAATACTATTAGGAGTATGATTCTGTAGAAATCCTTAGGGATTCCATGTTGTAGTCTGTAAATTTGTCTACCTATTGAGAAAGTTTATCATGTCCTAGATATCTTTGAAACCTCTGTATATGTTGAGTAATTGCTGCATAACTTTATTTTTCCTTGAAATATTAATCTTCTCCAAATTTAGAATTTTGAAATATGATTATGATGCTTCTATCCCCCCACCTATATGTGTTTAAAGTCAGATCTTTAGATTTATCTACAAGGAAAAGTTTTCAATGTGAATATTTTGCTAAATAGAACCACCACGTTAATATAATTTTTCATAGTATTGATTAGTTTCTTGTTCTAATTGTTAGTTTAATGTACATGCCACTAAAGTTATGAATATGTTGAAAATGTGAAATACACTTCTAATGACCTTTTTTTATTCTTTTGTGCATGTATACATTTGGGCATGTTGAGTTCCTAAGGAACTCAAGCCCAAACTAGCCTCGCTGCATTTCCCGAAGAGTCTAGTCAGTTCTAGCCGCGCTCCTTAATTGCTGGGCCTATCTTATTGAGGCCCAATCATTAGAGTCCAGTCCTCTCTCCCTTGCTTCTTTCGTTACTGATCATTATTTCCATAGCTTAGCTTACTGCTTTCATTATTCTTTGCTTACTGCCTTTGTTGCCTTATCGTATTTCATTCTCATATATTTAACACTCATATATCAAATTATATGCTTTATCTTCATACTTTATCATATGAAATATAGGCAAACTCTAACTAATATAGGACTTAAGAGGAATTAATTGGTAATTAATCTTTGCCCTTGTCAATTATAATTTGCTCATCTTGTATACTCACCTTTCTTAAAGATGTTTTGAAGCTCAGTCCCATAATCAAACATCAGCCCATTTCAAAGAGAAATTATAAAAGAATCACTATTTTCTTTTTCTAACAAGGAATGAAACTAGAGTTTTCGTGAAAGGCAGTAATGAAACGATCACCCAAATAAATTTTCAAAGACTCGGCTTCTTCAGAATTTTTAGAAAAAACCCGAGGTCCATTTAGAATCGTTTTTTCTTATGTATATCTTCTAAAATTGTACAAGAATTGTCTCTTCAAAGGTAATCATTTTCTTAACTTAATAATTACAAGCTCTATAATATAGACCACTTTCAAAACCCTCTTAACCTTCAATAACTCTTTTATAATCCTACATCCCTTCTAAGTCTCACATATACTCCCTTTAATATTTGGTAAGTCATGCCTTAGTAGTAATTAAACATAATATAAATAACTGATTCCTTAAAATTAGTCTAAGTCCTATGGAGCTACCTCATGTAGATTTTAAGGGGTGCCTAACACCTTCCACTTAGAAGAACAAAAACCCTTGCCCATAATCTCACCTGTTTGCGCACCCGTAATGGATATAACTTAGTAATTAAATAGGTACCCTAGTATACCTTTAAATATTAGGTGACGACTCTCTTTCATCAAAAATAGAGAAACCACAAGTTGAATCCTATCTTGACTAGTCCAAAATAGGGTGCAACAACATGGTGACTCTGCTGGGGATATCACACTTAGGTTTTGACCTTAGCAGACTTAGACTAATTTGGCCTCTAGATTTATTTATACTTTGCTTTGATTATAGTTGAAATTGCAATTACATGCTTACCTGCTTTATTTGCTCTTTATAATTAGTTGCTTTTTATGATCACCATGCTTATTGCTGCTACACCTTTTTTTATTGCTGCTTTATATACACCGTCATCCCATTTCTTCCAATCGAGTCTTGGTCGTACACTATCACATATAATGGCCCGCGAGGATTGTCTTTTACGCCCCTCCGAACCTTCTTTTGAAAATGCTCTAGTTTCAAAGAATGGCTTTGTCAGGTCAACTGACATAACTTCTCGCAGCCTTCAGTCCAATTCAAAAGTAGGAAACACTCTACTCTAGTAAAATAGTTCATACTACATAAATCGTAGGTGAGTCGTTCCTTGGTACCGACACACAATCAGGAAGCCATCCTGATGTCAACGGGTCATGCACCCAATGACATAATTTCTGTGGAAAGACAAACAAACACGACCAGACACTTAAGGATCCGAAGCAAACACTTACCCAAATATCTTTCTTTTACCCTCCTAAAAATGGAAATCAATCAAAACATCCCTAAAATTGGCATGGTAATGGGAGCACCACATAAGTTGAAACTGTGATGGAAGATTATTCATCGGGAACACAGAGATGAGGTTCGGACTCACCTTGGGGCATTAACTGCATTGATGAACATCCGAGCAGACAGGGTGCTTACTCGCCTGTGGATAGAATTTTGGGATCCAGCTAAGGTGGTGTTCAAATTGGCTGACTGTGAGTTAGTACCGACATTGTAAGGAGTCAAAAGTTTCAAGGAGATTCCGTTCAATAGAAGAAAGATCGTATTGCCAGTTAATATGCCTGATTACCGGTTCTTGGATGCCTTAGGTCTTACCAACCACAGAAGCCTCAGAAGTATCGAGGACGGATAGGTGAGCCTCGACCAGATGTTTGACATATTTGGACACCGTGAAATCTATGAATGGTATTCAGGGGAGTTTCAATGTGACCAGGTGATGTGGGAGAGTCTCGGGCCTATCACTTTCGCAATGGCACTGTTGGGATTATTGCTCTACTCACAGCGAAGGGGCCATATCAACATCAACCTGTTACTGGTGGTCCTGGAAACCTTCCGTGGAAATATTCAAGCTACTTTGGTGTCGATGGTGTTAGCTGAGATGCTAAGAGCTTTGTACGCATGTGCACGAGGGTATGATTTCTTTAAGGGTTATAACTTGTTGCTTTAGATATGGGCTACTAAACACTTCTTCAAGTTAGAGGCAACCATCGACTACTTCGTGGGTGTCCGCAATATGATCCGTAGCCATAAGGAAAGAATGAGACACTGGATCTCCCCACACGGGCAAGAAGAATGGAGAGAAACACTGACTAATTTGAAAGGAGAATGGATCAACAGGAAACTCTCTTGGTTAGGTGGAAGGGCAATCTTGAGGACTCCTCAGAAATACTTTATTGAGTTGATCGGACCGGAAGGCATTCAATCATACTCACCCCTACGGGTCTTCAGAAAATTTGGGATGATTCAAGATGTGCCTCTTTGGACAAGGACATCGCTATATGAAGAGGAGTACAATGTCCAGATCCTAATTCCCAGGATAAGAAGACTGCAAGAAGAGTGGAATGACCTGGTGACAATGCCTATGGGTCAAAAGTCATGGTGTACTCCCAAGAATTACGTCTGAAGTAACGAAGAAGTAGAACTGGCCCGCCCAACCGGAGATGGTATAGCCTGGTTAGAGGACGCAGTGGTTGCTTTACAGATTTACCATGATATCATGTCGCATTATCTTGTGACCACGTCAATGCATCATCGGGTGGTCCCATGATCCATTGACCACATGTTTCCATATGTTGAAGATGATGATCGGGTAGTGGAGTGCATCTAGATAGAATCAAGCATAGAGCCATAAGAAGACGCGGAGGAAGAGTCGTAATTCAATGACGATGAGGGGGAGGAGTTTGAGGAAGAACTGGAGGAGGATCCGGAAGAGGAGAAGGGCATGCGAAATGACTCAGGGGATGGTTATTAGAGTTGGTTGATTTCCCCTCTTTCCCACTTTGTACCTTTGTCCCTAGTTTTCTTTTTTACTTTCCAAAAGGCCGAGTTTTACAAGCCCATGCAGTTCTATGAAACAATGATGCAATCCTTATTCCCACTTGTATCAGTCCAAAATTATCAATGCAAAAAAATTACTTCGGATCTAAATATATCAAGTTTATATGTCTGTCAAATATCCGCGAATTAGGCCTACCTCCGGCAATGAGAGGTCCCCACAAATCCTAGGAACGCGCTAGCTGTAATGCACAAATTATCTGCTCTATGTGATGTCATGCTCGCATAAATGAAGAAGCTGACTATTGTTCTTTCTTTTCTTCCTTCTTATTTTTTGTTTGCTTTATTATTAACCCCCCTCCCCCCCCCCCC